>KN514443.1:9675-29030 GCA_000787155.1 Scartelaos histophorus
TGTGTGTGTGTGTGTGTGTGTGTGTGTGTGTGTGTGTGTGTGTGTGTGTGTCCAACTTCCTGTCTGCAGATGTGTGCGTTCACAAGCAGCTGGACTGTGAAGCACTCTGGGAAAACACCCGCTGCACCAGGGAACTCTGGGAGACGCCGTCCAGGCCAACATCTCTCCTAGTGAAGTAAGAATCTGACTGACAGCAGGATTTGGAACAGTGATTCTAACACGCACTATTTTATTTATCCGAAGAGTCATGGGAGGAATAAAAGCTGTCAGGGGTGGAAGTGTTTGGAGGTGCTCACGTGTTGTTTAAATGGCTGGAGCAGTGAGGCAAGCCTACATTCTTCTGTGCACATGTCAGAGAGCTGCTCCAGTGAGTCAGGAATGTACAAAAAACTCAAGTAATATCTTTACACTAACCAGATACAAACCTCCAAAGAAGAAAGGTTAGGTTAAAATTAAAAAGGAAAATGCAAGTATTTCAAAACAGCACAGATATGCATTTTGTATTATAACTGTACCATTTTTTGGGAAAATCATTTTGAGACCTACTGCTTTTCCAAAAAAACATAAAAATACACATGTGCAATAAAATGAAATATGTTATAAAGGGGCATATGTGGGTTTTATCTGTTCCACCTTGAGATGTCATATGGTAATACAGGAAGTGCTCTCCTGCTTCTTGTAAATGCCAGACATGTTCACTAAAATTGTTTGGATAATTTCAGCCCTGGAATTGCAAGTTTCTACTGAGTTAAAGGTAAAAGGTAATTTTTAACTTGGAAACTACCAGTTCATGGCATTAAGGTGGAACATTAAGGTGGGAATTACGTTTTTTTTTGCTTTGGAGTTGTAGACAGACAGATAAACCAGGATTATTCAAGCATGTGTGAATGAAACAAAACACAACTGCAGGTATGTCTTTGAGGAGCTAACAACATTCTAACATGCTAAAAGATCATAAGAGTCAAATTTACATAATACATGACCTTTAAATGTTTCAAAGCCCACAGCTCATTCATGCATATACAGAACATCATTTGACAATAGAAATATTCAAATTCATTCATTCATTCATGTCTGTAATTTCCCCTTTGTGGTCTGTAATTTCCCCCATTGTGGAACAGATTAATAAAGGTTTTTTATCTTATTTCAGACTAGTCACAGCTGCTCTGGGGTAGACATTAGATTCACATAAATATTGCCAACAATTTGAACCTTCTCATTCAGGGTTTTTTTTTTATATATGTTTGCAACCCTCTACATTTCATATACATACAAAAGACATCAAATATATGAAGTAATATGTATGGAATTATGTAGCAAAGAAAAAAAAGTTTAATAACTAAAAAATATATTTCATAAGCAAATCCTAAAATTAACCACATTTTGTTTGTAGAGTTATTTAACTCTACTGTTACCTTTTTAAAAAAAACTTAATATTTCCATATATCTTGCTTGCTATATTTGGTGTCTTCTGTATGTATCTAATATGTAGAAAGTAGAAGAAAAAAAAAGGTGAGTCCACACTTTTGACTGCTACCGTATATATACTGTAAAAGGCTGTATCATACACAGTAATTAAATCAATAAATAAAATTGTATGTTCAAACTAAACGCACAGACGTAGGTTTGAAATGAGAGTCTAAACTACTTTTAGTCTGGACTGATTGTTAAAGTTAGTCAGGCGTTAGCGAGGTCAAAAGGAGTTCTTATAAACACATTATCAATGTAAAATCTCATATAAACCATTATACTGTAAATCATAGTGCAATGTTTTGGATGTGTCTGGATAATGAAATTTCACATATCTCTTTATCAGAATCTGTTATAATGGGCGTAGTCCTGAGACGGCTTTAGCATTTCTACGAGGATCTAAAGACAGAGTGACCTTTGAATTCTCTCCAGTCTTGTCCTTAGAAGACTTCAGTTCCTTTGGGGAGCATTCCTTTATCAAACATCCATCAGGCGCATAGAGCTGTGTGTATTTGGGAGGGAGATAACATGACGGAGATGCTGGTGGAGTTCCTGGAAGAATTTCTCTGAATGTTTGGAGAGATAGTCTGTTCTCAGGATAAGTAGGATAAAGTTCACATACATTATATTTAAACGCACATTTAAAGGTCAGGTAAAGGAGACTGTTCATTGGGAGGGTTTTCTTAAACTGTCAAAAACTAAATAATGAGAGGAGGACATATGGATAAAATATGGTCTGTGTAATCATTGCATTGTTATGTTAAATTACAACCAAGATATACATGATAAAAATAAAAAGAGTAATGAGAAATCTGTATAATTCAGTATAATAGTTTTAATTTAGTATTTATGAAACTTTGCAATGTTTCTACTGAACGTTTTAATACTTAAGTGACACTTTTCTTATAGTATGACAAAAATGTACGCTTCGCCATATTTAAACATATTACAAAAATCGAATTGAATGATTGGTTTTTTTTTTTTTTTTGTGGAAAGTATTTCACACTAAATACCACCATGACATTATTTGATTATCTGAGTACCATTTTTAAACAAAACTCAGCACAGATCTGAGTACCATTTTTTTTAAACAAAACTCAGTACAGATCTTTATTATAATCACTTCAGTACATTTGAAGCCTTATTAGATCTAAAAATATGCACAAAATACATTTACTTTTTACTCTTTAAGTGCATTTTTAAACTTTAATACTTTTATGTAAGTAGATTTTTCATGTGATACTTTTACTTTTTCAGTATTTTTTTGCCTACTTTTTCATGAAATAGAAATTTGCGTATCACTTGAAGGAGCACAGACCACAGTTTGAGAACCTCTGCCATAGACTATTGAATTTTGGTTGTAAATAGACAATAATAAAGAAGTAATTTACCTACAAATCAAAGCTCAGGAGTTAACCATTAACATACGGCTAAATGAAGCCCTGACAGCCGACAGTGTAAAGTCCACCTCTCCTCCCTCAGAGCTCCATTAGAATGCTAAAGCTCCAGCTCTTCTTTATGAGCTCCTAATTGGTTTGGTCCTGCTGGAGGTGGGACTACATGACCAGGGCAGCGCTGTGATCTCTCCTGGGGGTGGGTTAACGGGACGGGTGAGTCTGCCCCAGGACCACTGTGTCACGGGGCTATTAACACTTAAGGAACATGGGACAGGCCCAAAGAGGTGCTAAAATGGAGCAAACTGTAAATGAGAAGGAACAAAATGAAAGGAATTTTGTCGGGAAACTAAAAGGATAGTTTTGTGGTGTTTTTGAAGTACTTTATAGAGTAGATTTGCAGACATTAGTTTAAATTAGCAAAGTTCAATGTAGACACTTTCTTAAGATGAATCTAGGCTCAAACAGGTAAGTTATACAAGGTTACAATGGTTAAAGAGCCCATTTTATTGCTATTCTCTGATCTATGTTCTAATAATTAAAAACATCTGGAGTTGATGTTTTTAATTTTTCCATTTACACATGTTTAAACACACAAACCCTGCATATTTAAGTGGCGTTCAAAGCTTAAAGAGAAAACACTATGTCCCACCTAGTGATGTCAATTGGTAATACAGGAAGTGTGTCTTTAAATTCAATAGACCTTTAATATAATCATCTAATATAATCAGCTGAACAAATGGTAAAAGGTAAATACCACTTCATGACATCACAAGTGGAACAGGGCATTTTGAGTTTTGGAGATGCAGATATACTAATAATAAAGAATTACTCAAATATATGTGAATGAAACAAAATGCAACTATAGATATGCTTTGGATGAAGTAACAGCATTATATTATGGCTTAAAGCTCAGAAGATAAGACCTTTAAGTTGTGATAGAGACAAGAGTAGCAGGAATAAAGGGAATAATGGTGATTATAAAAGTTCAACACTTTTAGTTGCTTGTATTAGTAGAAGAATAAGTCATTGAAGAAGAAACAGTATTACAAAAATATGTAAGTATTAGTAGAAGAATATGTAATTGAAGTGATAGAAGAAGACAGAAGAAACAGTATTACAAAAATATGTAAATATCTAACATAAAAATGTATTATAATTAGTACATCAAGCTTATATAACACCACATACATTAAATAAAATTGCTATTGAATTATCCAAACGCTTCTGGCCTGGTTACAGGGCAGAAACACACTCATACTCATGTTGTGAAACTATTTTAGAATTCTGGGACGGACGATCTCGTATGTTTGATGTGCAGATTTATCCACGTCCCTGTTGGAATATGAACCCGTGACGTCTCATCCCAATATTTGAACAACACCCTCTGGCTGCGGTGGCCTGGCAAATCCAGAATAAAACCTCTCTGTATTGATATAAGCCACGCCCTTCAAGCTCCTCAAGCTCAGTTAAACGTGACGCTCATTGATGTCATTTACAAAGAAAATCAAATGTATCTCACCCCAGATTTAGAGTTTTATGCTTCTCTTATAAATTCTGCAGAAATCTGATGTTTTTTTAGTCCCCTGTGATATTGTTTCTTTTATTTTTTCTGATTTGGATGCGTGTCTCTGGCTTATCCACTTGTCAGACTCGCGCTTCAGAAAGTTTCACGGGTGACCAGACTGATATCTTTGTAAAGTATTGAAGAAATGTGTATTCTGGATCCCAAGCAGTTGCTGGAAGTAAAAATACCTATTTCAATGTAGTAGTAGCAGTAGTAGTAGTTAGTAGTAGGAGTCAGCCTACAGTACTATCGCCTAAATCATTCTCCTTCATCTCTTGCCCCTGTTCTGACACCACTTATCAGACGACCCTTCTGTCTCATTATGATAGCAGCTTATCAGTGTTTGGTCTGACTCGCGATTACCCAACATCCTTTGCTCCTGACATCGGCAGATTGAGACGGCTGTAAATTCCTCCTCCGTGCATCAGCTGGTTGATCCTCGTATCTTCAGTGGAGCTCAGAGTGAGCGGTAGGAGACGTGTCTGGGCCCTTCCTGTGGGATGAGTTACTCTGTGTGTGCTGATGTCTGCCCTGTGGAGCCCCGGTGCTTCCTGTCCAGCCCGGGGCTCTGTACGACTGAAACCAGAGCTGCTAAATCGTGACTAAGAAAGCAGTGATTAATGCTATTTCAGGTGAAGGCTTTGTGTCATTGCGGTGTAGTCTGTAGATATTTGTGATAACTAAGACAATAAAAGGGTTGTTTTTTTGTTAAACGTGCACTATGTAACGTTTCTGGTGGAGAATCAGCCAGACAAGCAGGTCACCGCCAGGCCAAGTTATAGGTCAGATGTGTGTAAAGGCCCATCACAAATAATGCAAGTTTTTGAGTTGTTTTTTTTCTTTTTTCCAATGCAACACGTTTAATCTTATACTGTGAAACATACCAGACAAAGCAATAACATATCCGAGGAGACAAACATACTGCAGTACAGTAAAGTACAGTACTGTAAACAACTTTAACTTTGTATATTGTTCAGAGTTTCGTCTACTTTATTGTCTTGTCCTTGCATTGGCTAAGACACTTCACCCATTCTCTGTGTGGGTGATTGAAGAAGGTCGAAGAGGCTATTGGCATATTTTGGCTGCCAAGTTTTTGCTAGTCAGCCCCAGGGCGGCTTTGGCACCATAATAGCTCACCACCTCTGAGTATGTGAGATGGACAAGGCTGTGGAGTTTGCAAAGAACAATAGAACTTATTATTAAGGTCTGCTGGTGTTAGTCATGATTTGCCATTGTGTACACAAGCCGGTTATGTGGAAAAGCCAACATAACCCATCTATTTTTATTGGTAGGGACAGAGGTAGACCCAGCAAGGTCCAAAAATCAATTGTTCTTGTTGTGAGAGTGTAAGATTGGGATAGATAGAAATAACCTTGAGAAAATGTCCCTATCCACCAGTCAAATCTATCTTTGTGAACGCTCTTGTGAGCAGCTGTAGCCCCGTCTATCCCTGACTGCTGTTTTCCCCACTTCGGCGCATGCAAAACAAAGAAAGAATGCAGCTAGAGTTGTAATTACTCTGCAGGCCAAATCGGACACTGTGTGCGCCCTCTTTGTGCAAGAGGTTCAGATCTTGACAGAGCACTCATTTCAATATGGGTCTGAGGAAGTGCCACAGAAATGACACTTATTCTGACACCAAAACACACGGACAAGAATGTGGTCAGGAGCGTACATGCCCGTCTGGAAAATTGGCACCCCAAAAGTGCCGGCCAGCTTACACTGTATTGTTATGCATGCATGTGTAAACAGCGAACCCATAGCGCTCATAGCTCAAATTCCTCTGGTTGTCCGTGTTTACAAATAGCAGATAGAAATTATCTTCTCTTGCGCACACTGAAGCCAAAAGAATGTCGTTTTCAGATAGTGGCGTATTGAAATTCAAGTCCATATCTAAAGTTTTCCTCCATCCGAACATTTCTCCAGGTGCCTGTATCTATGGGGACCCACCTCACCAACATGATACGGCCGCTTTGTGTTCTTCTCATCAGTTTCTCCAAAGGGAAAAAAAGCCAAAGCATTTGAGTTGGAGCTCGAGGGACTCCAATAAAATAGACAAGAAAAAGGGCTTGACAGAAAAATCATACACATACACAAGGTCCAAGATATACAGGAAATATAACACAAATATTATCAGAAGTTGTTCCCTCTCTGAGATGTGTGTGCGCGCGAGGTACAGGAAGGGAGAAGGTGGTGAAGGAACAGAAATGTGAAAAATACATTCCAGGGTGTGTTTTGTTCTCAGGTTGTTAGTATGTGCATTTTAAATAACCAAAATATTCCGTATACTTGTATATGGGTGACGTCCTATTTTGTCTTTGTTAGTAATGGGAATGTACCAGTGGAACCGTCATAATAGATTCAACTGTCAAAAAGAAATTATCCTGCAAGAAAACTACAAGAACTATTTTATTTGTAGTTTATTTTGTAGCTTGTTTGGAGTTGGCTACAGTTAAAATCTGTAAAAACAGGAAGTAAAACATTATCCATTTGCAGCAGTTCAGCTTATTCAGTGTCATCTTCCACTTCCTGTTGACATATTGATTTTTTTAATCTATTGATTTTCCATTTACTGTTTTTACTCTACTGGAAATGTGTCGATTTATAGGGACAGTGGATGACAGAAGAGAAGTCGATGACCTGACAGAACAAAGTAAATTCACCATGTGTTTTGGTTTTGTCTGGTTCTAATCAGAGTTTATTAGCAGCTTGTTCACCTTCTACAGTGTAGACTACGACACAGTGTACAGTTGGAGACAGGGTTGCCAGATTTTCAGAGAGAAACATGCGTCTGAGCCAAAACCAGTGACTTACCGAAATAGGCTAAAAGGAAAAACCAACTACTGGGATGTCAAATTTCATCTGTGAAAGTGTGTTTAATAGATTAGATTAGTGGAAAATAGTCCATATTAAGCTATTTTCTGATCGAGGTTATAATGTTTCTTCATCCAAAACATAACTGGAGTTGTGTTTTGTTTCATTCACACATGTTTAACACACAAACCTTGCAAATCTAGGCTGAATTCTTCACTTCACTGAGTTCTCCACTGTGTTTTTAAACTCCATACACTCACTAGAATCATTATCATGGCCTGGATTTGCCTATTTCTACTGAACTAAAGATGAAAAGTAAATTAGATTACTGAAACATGTGTGAATGAAACAAAACACTGCTCCTGGTTTTTTTCATGAGGTTAAAACATGGCTAAGAGTCAATTTTGCATAATAGAGGACCATTAAAATGTTAGCAGGTTTCATTAATTCTCTATTAACGTGACTTATTTCTGTCAAGTGTCCTTGCAAAAACAAGCCCAAAGTTGCTATAAAGCGGGAGACTTGGCAACAGTAGTGACCGGGGACTGACTGTTGACTTCCTCGTTCTGCAAATGAGTTTGTAAAAGTAGTAGAAGTTCACACCTATACCACAGAACGGAGCATGTTGCCAGATTTTGTGTCTTGTGTGCACAGAACGGAGCTCAGTGAGGTTAAGCAGATGTGTCGAGGGGTCAGCATGTTGCCAGATTTTGTGTCTTGTGTCTAGCCTAATTAAAAGTATCACATTACGCTCTTCAAACCCAGAGGGGGCAGACTACTTCCTGTGTCAGCGTGCCTCCATCACCAAACCTGGTAATAGACGGGACCAAACAGATGGGCCACGCTTTGACTGGGGATATGAATATTTACCCTGGACACCGCTCCTTTCACTTTCAGCTGTCCCTCCTTCTCCTGGCTAATCCATCATCCATTTTTTCCCTTGACAACTTCATTCTGCGTCTCGCTCCAAGTTTCAGAAGGTACATTTGCTTTCCGCATCACTCGCTTAGCAACTCGACCACCTCTGCTCTATTTTTCCTTTAAGGCTCACACCTCATTTGCTTTGAACTGGCTCCAAGTTCATCACATTCTTTCTCTTCTCTTGCTCCAGTCTGCGATGAGCTGGAGGAGGAGGAGGAGGAGGAGGAGGGAGCCGAGGTGTCAGGTCTCTCCTCATGAACATCTGGTGGATGTTAATGCAATCAGCCTAAATCAGATCCTTGCTGAAGTCAAGGGCCTGGGCTCCGAGGTGGGCTAAGAAGAGATACAGCTAAAATGACTGACCTGACAGATATAGGGATGAGTCCTGGACGAGCCATCAACATTGGAATTCAAACTGTATGTTCTTTTAGTTTAGTTTTTGTAAGCTAAAAGGAATAAATTATTAAAAGTTGTTGCCTCCTCAATAACATACCTGCACTTGTGTTTTGTTTCATTCCCAATCCTTTAATAATTGTCTGACCACGTCTCCAAACCTTAAAATAGCCCGTCCTACCTTGTGATGTCATGTAGTGGAAGTTTTCAAGTCTATTCTGTAAAGATTGGTCATTCTAAGGGTGAAATTATCCAAACAATTCTAGTGAAAGTGCGTGGAATTTAAAAACACAGTGGAGCACTTCTCGTATTATCAAGTGACATCACATCGTGGAGCAGAGCGTTT
Source organism: Scartelaos histophorus (assembly GCA_000787155.1). Lineage (NCBI taxonomy): Eukaryota > Metazoa > Chordata > Actinopteri > Gobiiformes > Gobiidae > Scartelaos > Scartelaos histophorus. The sequence continues at coordinate 18,581 of KN514443.1, forward strand.
TTTGTTTAAGAGAAGAACTGAATGAAATAAATGAAACAACATTATGACATAGATCAGAAAATAGTGTAATATAAGCCCTTTAAATACTTAATATTGATATTTAGAGTCATACATTCCCTTTTTATCTCTCAGTGTGGTAGATTACTATTGTACTAGTTGTTAGTATCTGTATTTTAATAGTATATTAGTAGTAGTTTTGGTAGTTTGTCTGTCTAGTCAGTCGCTTCGAATCCAGAAAGCGTGAAAAACCTCTGTGCAAACTTAAGATGGTCCAACCTCAGCTGCTAATTTGTAACATCATCTCCTCTTGAATATTTTTAGTTTTTCCTCTTGGCTGGTACCTGTCGTCCAATGCCAAGATCCAAGATAAAACAGCCATATTTCAATCTGCTACTATGTCATATGATTGTGGGGAAAAAAACAAACAATTGAGTTATTTGCTTTTGCTTCCACTGTGCTTGTTTCTCCCATTCCAAAGCATCATGCCTGCAAAAGTCTGTTCACATTTCTTGGCCTGTACCTGTTTTTCCCACTGCTGGCAGCTCTCCCCCTGACTGTTATGCTCATACCAAAGCCTGGGAGATTAGAGGGGAAACGTTCGGCTGGTGAGAATATGGGGCCCTCTCCCCGTCCAAACTGTCACATGTATGTATGATCATGTAGCAGCGAGAGGGGCAAGGGCGCGATTAGTGTGCCCGCTCCACGACCCAACGTGAGAGGCGGCCATTTGTAATCCTAACCTCTGACCCTGGAGTTCAGAGCCGTCGTGCGTTTCCCCTCCACATGATGCAAACTTCCTGCTTGGTCGGGGGTTCTGCTCACAGTGAAAAGTATGATTATGGATAATGATAATGTATAGGAGCAACGGGGTCACTTGGATTTGAAAACTACACTTCCCGCGCACGTTATGGGCAGTTGAGTGACCCAGATTGGGCTAACGGTTAAAGCAGATTGGCCTGCACCCCTCCCTCGCTCCCCGTCATCACCTCTAGAGAGAGTTGCCCCCGGCACACATGTAAAGTATACTGTTCTCTCCAGACTGGATTCACCATTGTCACACAGTCACTCAATACCGTGCAGATAACATCTAAGCACACGTACAAGCGCACAAGATATGTTTGTCCATGTGCTGTTCTACATATTTTCACGATTTTGTTTATATTCTAAAGCAGAAAACAGATAAAATCATAATCCTAATGCATTTAAAAGATTATTCATACCTCTATTGCAACAGCAGCTACTACAATGTATTTCTTCCACTTCTTTTTATCCTCTACTACTACTCACATTTATACTACTACTGCTATATTATAATATTTGGTCTGCCAGATTTAAATATTCATGTGATTCAACTTCCTCTTGAATGCTTCCTTTTTCAGTCCAATATCTTTATATTGTTTTAAATTCTTAATTGCTATGCCAACATTTTTCTCATCTGTCATTTATCTGAAAACCATGGATTGCATTAGAGAGCCCCAAATAGTTTGCGGTCTCCCTAATGCAATCCAATTGAATTAATGACTGTGGACTGAACTGTGCTATTGTCATTACAAATTACAAAAACACTTGTAAAATGTAATATTTAACTATATATACACACAGCTGTTTATTATCTTTTGTCTCAAAGCCCAAGTCTTCTCTTCCCAAAAAAGGATTTTAAAGGAAGGAAAGGAGACAAAAGAAGGACTGGGCCTTAAGGAAGGATATGAGAAGGATGCAGAAGGAAAACCTGTAAAAGGTATTTATACTCTTCTATTGAGGAAGAACACACAGGGAGGCAGCCTAACAAGCCCAGAGCAGAGAGAGAGAGAGAGAGAGACAGGGCAGAGAGGCAGAGAGGCAGAGAGGGTAGAGAGGCAGGTGTCAGAGCCAGAGCACTGCAATCACGAGTGAAGATGGGACACTGTAAGCACCTCCTTGACCCAAACCAGAGTCAAACACTGTGCCACAGATGTCATCAGAAAGGCCACAGGCTGTCGGCACAGGAAGGCTATCAGCCAAATTATATGGTAGAAATTGACAAACGTAATAATTTACTGTGAATTCACAATTTAAAAATTACCATTAATGAATAATGTTAGAGGGGATCAGCTTGATTAGTAAATGAAGTCTTGAAAGTCACCTCTGATCACAGTCAAAGGTGCCAAAACACTGACACTTGGAGTGAACTTGAAAGTGGGAGATGTGAAACACTCCTACCAATTTCTTCCATCCCCCCGCCCCGTATGGTGGACCAACCAGTGCAGACACAAGGCCTCCATCCTCACAGGTGGTAAGTGAGACCCACCATTATATAAGTTTTAAGCCACACTAACGTTGTTGTGGAGGAAAGTTCTTGATAAAATGAAGTCCTTCTATCAGTGTAAAAGCGTCATGTCCCCACTGTTTTCATATATACGGAGTAAAGGCCAATCATAATGGCCCATAAACTTAACATGGGCCACTGTAAGCAGCTTATGAGTTCACGACTGCATGGGTGAGTTAGATCACAGGGTATGCGCTAAAACCGTGATGCATTATCAAATAAAGAGCTCAAGGCAGCGCCTAACAGACTAATGTTATTGAGTTATCCCATAACTGGCTCAACCAAATCCTCCGGCTGCACTTTGCTTAATGTACAACAGCTGGAGGCGGCGGGCCCAAGCGGCGGCCATGACAGTCGTGATGTGGTCTCATGCCTTTGAGTCCCAAGGCTTAATCACAATAGTTGTATAGGAGGAAGAATTTAATGTTCATTCCTTAATACTTATGTGATGATAAGAAAAAAAACATTAAAAATGACCTAAACAGTAGGGACAATACTGACAGCAGCTCAGTTGGTAGAGCATTTGTCTACTGATCTGAAGGCTGGCGATTCGATTCCTGTTCTCAACATAAACGTTACTGTTTGAGTGGCCAGATCCTCTGACCCACCTAGTGTCTGCATACAGTAAAGTGCTTTGAGTCCCTAGATGGTGAGAAAGCATTAAATGAAACTGTGACCATTTGCCATGTAGAAAATCAACCTAAATGTAGATTTGACCATTTTCTTTTGCTTTGCTCAAATAGACTGGATTAGATTTAGACTTAAACAAACTTTATTGATCCACAAGGGAAATTATTTGGACACAGTATCTCACACATCACAATTTAATATAATAACAAATAGTTAAAAAAATTGTAATAATACATTCTAAATTAAAAATATATAGCAAGAGACAGGACTGTAAAAATGTAGAAAAACAAGTAATACAAAATTTCAGCTATATAGAATAGGTCATAAGGAAACGGTGCAAAAGTGATATGGTGATTGGCAGGACATTGGGTTATCTGTTATGTAAGGGTGAGTTGTTGTACAGTTGTGTGGAGAATGGTATGAATATAGTCCTGTATCTCTCACGGTTTGAGCGGCGCTGTAGGAGCCTGTTGGAGAATGAGCTCCTCTACAGTCAGGTGCAGTGACCAGGAGTGTCCATGATGGAGAACAGTTTGTCCAGTGTCCTCCTGCCCTTCACTGTGACAAGTGCTATACACTGTGACAAGATTATGCATGCTTCTTATTTCACATTTCTTTCTATGTAAAATTCATAAACTTTTCACTTTTCACATGCAAAAGCTCAGAGTGCACAGTGTATGCACCTCGTTTCTGCTGCACAATCTCTATAACACGCACACAGACTGATCCCTTATTCTTATCATGTCTGCACTCACATTTTCAAGTCTACTCTAAGCATTTTTAAGTGACATTTCTGAGGGGCTGCTCTGGAGACTCGCCATTCACACACTGCCCCAGACGTGAGGTTGCTCAGGTTCACCCTCGTCCATTGAGCCGAGCCCCATACCAAACAAATTCCACCACTGTTGTCATGGCATCGTCATGGTTACCGTTTAAATGCATGTTATTGATGCTCGCTCAGCACCAAAACTGAGAGCGGAGCTGGACGACTAAAATAAACCCACAAGATGAGGCGACGTGACAGCTCTGACAGAAGGATTTGTAGTGGGATTACTGTGTGTTCAATATTTAATGTGCTTTATGAGTGTAATGGAGAGGAAACGCACAAACTGGAGGAAATTAGCGCTGTATTACAGACCGGGGCTTAGTTTAAATCCATTTGTGTTGGTGGAGCCAATGGTAGCTCTGAAGCACCCCTCTGGTCTGCAGACTGAAAGTGCTGCGATGCACAGCAGGGACATGCTTTATTAATGAACAGGAGACTATTTTAAGAATCAGAGTGGAGAGTATGCCTGATAGAACAAGAAATATGTAACATCATTAGATGGAGCGGAGGGCATGTAATGTGGGCCAGTGACAAATAGTGCTTTGGATGGAAATTTCCTCTCAGTAGAATTGAATTTTCAGTTCTTATTTCAGATCAAATTACTGTCACCAACAGCTTGCACAAGTATCTGAAAAAAGCTCTCATCTCACAGCAAGAAGGTCCTGGGTTTAACTGCATTTTGGATTTTCTCTGCTGCCCATTGTACCACTAACAGGTGCTCTGATGTAGAGATTATCTTATTATTTATAATGTTATGCCTGATTGGTGCAGATAGACATTTTAAATCCTGTCCTCAGGCTGCTAATAAAATGGCCTTCCTCCATCTTATTTTGTTGCTTCTATCTCACACACAAACATACATGCATATTTCACAGTGGCCTGCCATCACTGCACTCTCCTTGCTTCCCCTCAGACTTCAAGCTACAAGAATAGTCCATTTGCAAAACAGCAGGAGAGAGAGGACGAGACGCACCGCAAAGAAGACACAGACAATATAAACCGTGTTAACCATAATTTGACTTAACCGTATCTTTTACATTCAAAGGTTGCCCGGGCAGACAGAGACAAAGAAGCCAAAGACCCTCGGGTGGCTCACAGATAATGCAGGAACACTATCTCCTACCATAATAGTAGGTATAAAAGAGAAGCAGAATTAGACAGAGGTGCTAGCGTGTGCAAGCAGGGACCAGCACAGTCTTTGATGTACCAGTGAGAGATACGTGACACTGTGGTGATGCAAGCTGATGAAAACGTGAAAAGGAGTTTAGCAAGGAGATGCTTTCACGTGTCCAAGGAAACTGGTCCAACCAGATCTGAAGGAGCACTAATACATGTGCCTGGACTATTGGAAGGAGGAAAATATAAGGCGGTGTATGTCCTCCTGCAAAGTAGTTGGTCAAGTAAATGTACTGGATTGTAGTAGAGAATTATCTGAGTTTGAATGTTGTATTGTTGAGGTTTGCTAACTACAATTCATAATGTAGTAATATCATTCATGAAGCCAGGCACAACAAAAATGCTCAAAAACAAAAGCTTTATGAACCATGGAGATGTGTCCCTCAACAGCTCTGGTTAAATCTATGCCTAACCACTTTACTCAAAAAGATGAAAACTTCCTATACCATGCTACATACGTTTCTGAAGACACAGTTCAATACTTCCTTACACCATTTTTGTTTTTTGTATATTCTGGATCAATACAAGTGATCACAATGATTACTGTAACTGAGTAAGTTTTGAACCTGTGCTTGCAATTCAGTATATTTCTAACAGTGATTGTAATTTTTTACACTTAAAACCACACACAGTACAAGTCCCTATCGACCCAGTTCATGGCCGTCTCTTCTGGCTCCACAGATAACCACATTGTATCGCCTCCTCTCATTGACCAGAGTTAAAACAACTAAAGCTTTAAGCTGTACTTTGAATAACACTGTATACTTTACTCTTTTATCTAAGTACACATTTGGCAGCAGTAGTTGTACTTGCAACTGAGTGCATTTTAGCCATGTCCTGTACTTTTACTTGAGTACAAATTTGCAGTACTTTCCAGTGTCTTCTGGATCCACATCTGCTTTCAATAGCACTTTAGTTGCTATCACTTTAGTCCAGATATTTAATCTTTTACACTGGCATAGATACAGGAATTCAACGCTATAATTCTAAAAAGTGTCCTATATGCATCTACAACAATTGTCACTATAGTGTCTACAGAGCCCCACACTGGGCCCAGATAGCCATCTTTCCATTACAGTGCCCTGCTCATCTGTTACTCTCATCTGAAGGCTGCATCTTGCCATTGATTTCTCCACCTGCCAGAAGCGGGCTGAACAGCTGCTGCCCGGACAACAGCATTACTCTTTGGGACACTTAGCAGATATCAATAATGTGCCGTTTCCCACTGCTCTGTTTGGAGTAACACGTCCATACATCAGGCCTGGAGTCAGGAGCCGGCTGCCCAATGCAAAGCCTCACACTGTAGGTCCTTATAAGGTCAGTCAGTCAGAGGAGATGGATCTATAGGCTTGGACAGTAGGCTGAATCTGGTGTTGTTTTACTACTCAACCAATTAAGCAGAATGCTTTTGTAATCCTCGATTAGGGACTACAATCAATGCTTAATTACTAAAAACTTTCAACATTTTTATTCACATTGACACACACAAAACAGAAACTGCCAGCTTTCTGTTGGCAGATCTTTTTAAGTAATGGTTATTACTAATTGCTGATAAATATGTTTAGTACAATAACCTTTATTACAGCGCTGCCCGATTTAACCAAATGGTAGGTCTATATAACATAGTCAGTGTAGCCATTTCTAGCCAGACAATTTATACTTTGCGGCTGATGTCATCAACATTCCCTGGGTTTGTGAAGCTAACCAAAAGCACTATTCTGTTAGAAGCTCTGTTACCAAAGTTAGACATAATCTGAGCTTTGTTTTAGCACAGTTGGACCAAAAACAGCTGATTTAGTTGGAACGACATTTATCATTATGATAGATGAGTTGTGAGCTGATGTCTCTAACACATAAATTACCAACTAGGTAACAGAAGCCAACAGTTTTTCATTTAGTTACTCTAATCTTTTTGTAGAAAATCAGACAACTAAATAAAACCATAATCACTCATATTTATCATATTGATTGTTTAACTCCATTTAGTTGTTGTTGTTTTTTGGTTTTTTTTTTTGAGTTTTCATAGGATCTTAAAACATTTTTGCTTGTGTTCACTAATTTATGGATTCTGCCAATATTGATAAATGTAGAGCATCTCCAGTGTGATGTCACTGCACAGTATCAGTATGAGGAGACATGTAAAGAGCTAACTTACTCAATCCGGGAACTGAAAATGGGGCCAAGACATATAGAGAACATGGTGCACACACTACTACCAGAAAAGCTTCAAAAGTTCACAAACACATCATATTTATCTTTACTAAATCATGAAAGCTTGAAAGAGCAGTCAGGCATACCAAAAGAGGTCATTTTATCATTTGAATGAAGTACCACAAATATTCCGAAAAGTACACCCATTAAATCATTATGAAAAAGTAGAAGTAAAGTTTTCTATCCTGCTAATATCTGTGAATACTTACTGCTATAGCAAGTTCTTATTTCCCCCTATAAACAAGTTTGTACTGCCTGAATGAAACTGCCGTCCCACCATGACACAGCACTTCACGCGCCCTCACACACATGACGCCCTCATCCATCAAGGCGGAGGGGAGTCTGCGTCCTTGGGCAACCTTGGGCCAGTCTGTCTGATTAGGCTTGTTGCTCCCGCGGATGAGCACCCAGGTGTGGAGCAGGCGGACACCCATCACCCCCCCTCACCCGTCACCCCACCCCACGCATACCTCCTTCTGTCTCCTTATCTTCCTAAACGACTCCGGAGCGTTTGATGATAGCGCCCTCGTCGAGATAGCAGCTAGCTTCTGGGCCTTAATTACTCTGACCCGCTGGAGTCCGGGGTCGCTGTGCCCATTAGCAAGGACAACCGCCAACCTCCCTGACGACTTTCTCATGACACCTCCATAAATCCGCACAAGGGAATCTATTCATTGCCGTACAATCAGAAAACACGCGCTAACTCCCATTCACATTCTTTCCCATTCCTTGACTTTTGGAATGCTGGAGTTTGATGGATTTCGGTAACCCCTAAAATTAGACACCTTGGAATGCTTTTGGAATGATGCGCTTTTGGGCAAATTCTTTCACAATTGCCAGACTTTACCAATGACACAGGCCATTACTTTACGGTGGAACGGTGACATCAAATAAGCTAGAAAACCACCAGAATCCCCGTAGGCACAGCGCGCAGGCAAGCTAAAGAAATCAGAACACAATAAAGCGAGATCGAATAGCCAAACCTGTGCATGCGCCACATCAAAGCGTCCATCTTCCTTTGGTTATATGATTGTGTTTCAAGGCCACCGCGGATAGGCTCCAATCCTTCGATGACATCAATAAAGAACGAACAATCTCATCAAATTTATGGCACACTCTAAATATATATCCAAATGTCATGGTTCAAGCAGATTATCTCCCACATGGAGCAGAATGGTGTCAATCAGCTTACATGTTTGTATGGAACACATCATATGGTATAGTACTCACTAATGCAGCACACATATACCGCGGGCGTGACAGCAGGAGAATGCAATATCCGTTGTCTGTTCCAAGAAAGTCAAGGCGCAGATGTAAAGTCATGGTTCACCGTTCGAAACAGAGATTTGTACTGTTAAAACATGATATTACTTATGCGTCCACTTAATAATATTGAACATAATTAGTCGCTTGGTTCTACATTGTATATGGCACCGTTGGAACTTGGAAGGTGAAGGTCTGTATGCTTTGGTTGCTCAGTCAAGGACCATAATCTGTATATATAGTTAGTTATAGTTGGATTGGCGGGTGCAGACACACAGTAAGGCAGGTCCTGTGTGTCTGTTAAAAAAAGACTCAAAAACCACCAAATTCCCTTGCATTGTGCCATCAACATATTTATTTATAGGTGCTGTAAGTTGCTACCTTTTGTGGAGGATCACTGCACCAGGTACAGAGACGAGCGACAAGATCCTAATGTAAATCAATGGGAGCCAGAGTCAGAAGGAGCCGGAAGAGCCTCCTGTCGCGCTTGCTATTTGGCACGCGGCGGCTAACGTGTTAGCTATGTCCATTCATATATACGGTCTATGGTTGGAACTTGGAAGGTGAAGTTCTGTATGCTTTTTTTGCACAGTCAGGACCATAGTCTGTATATATATTTAGTTATAGTTGGATTGGATATACAGTAAATGGAAATATCAAACCTGCGAGCTGCCATGTTCCAAATAGGATGTAACATGGAGGCTCATCTGGCTCCATCAATTGGCTCCAACTCACTTTACATTAAAAAATCGTCACCTCTCTCTCTCTGTAACTGCTTCAATAAAGCCTGTTATTTTGATCTTAAAATGTTTGCATTAAACAGCTAATGCTCTACAACCTGCTATTTTGTTCGTAAATCCATTCCTATTAATATGGAACGGGCTCCAAATTCGCTCCTATAACCGCTAACCTCATGAGCTTCATTTGACTGGAGCCGAATGCTGTGAGTGACGTCACACCTGAGCATATACAGTCAAAAAATGACAAATTAAGCTATGGCTATGTTGCATTTTGGATATTGGTATGTGCCATTTTCTGACTTGGAACAGCAGCCTGGTGAGGGCATTGACAGTTTTCCAATTTTTGGTTTTGCCTTGTTTTTATTTAATACTCTTGATGAAAATGGACGTAGACTGCTAAAAGGAGTGAAAAAGAAACGGCGCTTACTAATTTTATCTTTAACGCTTTAACTTTAACTCAGCAAAATACCATTTATCTCCCCCCCTCTACTCAATAATACATTTTCTTATTATCGAGTATTCATTTTTACACGAGTGGGCGGCCGAACCTGTCTGGCCCCCGTCTTCTGCTGACTAAAGCCCTGTTGTGTTCATCTAGTGACTGATTTCCACATTGATCTGAAGTCCCCGCTCGCCGCTGACCCATGATAACCTTATTAGTAGGCTCCGGGGAGGCACACCAAGCAGACTATTGTCCCCTTGTTGTTGCCGTAGCAGCAGATGTCTGTCATATTGTCCCCGTCATGGTAAGATCTATTCACCCATTTAGATTTCAATGTGTCTTTCTTTGACAAGGAGTGGATCTATGAGAGAATTATACAGGCAGTAAATCTTTTTCTTATCCAGCATTAGGGACGCGGCTCCAACGCAAACAAACACTACCTTATTCAACCCCCTACTTTAGATTTGTTTCAGCTGATCAATCACTAATCAATGGCAAGCGATCACTGTCACCGCAGAGTTTTATGGGTTAATAAGATCTGTAGATTTAGAGCTTGGGGTAGATTTAATTAGTCCCTGTTCCAAAACAATGTCGTCTGTCTTAAAGTGGCATAAAATATTGCAAATCCATTTACTGTGTGTAGCCTGAAGCCTGAATACTCAAGATATTTGTTTGCATTGTTTGGCAAATTTAGACTTCGACAAACTTTATTAATTCACAAGGGAAATTATTTGGACAAAGTAGCTCAACATCACAATACATTATATTAAAAAAGAGCAAAACAATATAAATGGTAATCATAACTTCAAAATAAAAAATAGCAAGAGGCTGGTGTGGTTCTCCTCGAGGTTTCTCGT
>JACN01049485.1:0-15099 GCA_000787155.1 Scartelaos histophorus
TTTTTTCACTACGAATTTTACACTCTTGATTGCTATAGTTGCTATAGTTGAGGGCTTGAAAATATTTGTGCTTTTTTCATAGTTAAAAAATTCAAAGTGAGAAATTCAACTACATTCAGAATTCAAAGTATGATGGAACAAATTATCTCCCATATATGTGATCTTGAAAAATTGGCCCCACACACTACAGGAGAATTTACCTGATTTTAGATTTCTTTTCCTTGAGTTCGAGGAGGTATTACTCAACTCGTGATCTTGAAAAATTGGCTGAATTGGGTATTGGTTCCATAATATCCATTAATATACCTGATTTTGGGTACGATTTCTTTCCCTTGAGTTCGAGGAGGTATTACTCGACTTTTTGTCAGCGTCAGATCGTAACCACCAAACATCAGCAACACTACGATAACAACCGATAAAACAGACACAAAGACATGAGATACAAACTCAGAAAATTGCGGAAATAACAACTTTTTCATCCACATTATACACAGAAATTGTCCTCCGCAAATAATAACACCCAGTCCACAAAACCGCACGATTTATCCAGTTTTAAGTGTCGTTTGAAAGTAAAAAGTCGCACGGATCGAGGTGAAGCTGCAGATTAATAGTGACTTTACTTCCTGTGGACTTTATCTCCAATCTTTACGCTTCTTTAAAATCACGTATCTAAAGTTTCGCGCCACATTTCGCGAATAATAACACAGTTTTTACTCTAAAAAGGTAACAGGAGACGCGATCGAGCTCACGCGTGATCGGAGATTTTAAGTCTTACAAGATTCTCCTCAAAAATCATTTAAGACTGAAAAATCCTGCAGTGTGTAGCGGCCTTAAGTCGCTCTTTAAATGAATGTAATAAGGTTCTTTAAGGCTGATTTTAATTGAGAACGTCTCTTAATGTTTGGACTTTTATTCAAGAAGTTGATCTACCATTACGTGAAGGAAAAATAATGCGCTGGATTTGCTTTTTACCGCATCAGATAAAATGCAGATACTTAAAAGCGAATTAAGGCAACGTATCAGTATCGGATCTAAAAATCTTGAACTTGTGCGATGCTAAAAAAATAAATTGACTGTCGGCGAAGCTGCGGTGTAAAACGTGGCCATTTCATCCACACCGACATGCCCCTAATTTGAATAAAACATTTGAGCGAGGACTTAACATTTCACTCGTGCGTTTAATATTGATTCTGTGTGAGTTATCGGCACTCGGAGCAGGAGGAGGAGAGTGGATATTCCTGGCTCTGCACATGGGCTCTTGCTCCCAGCGGGGGGACCCAGCTCCGGTGCGTGATGGATGGGTAAAACTCTGCTGAATAATGCCCCCGTAGGCCAATAACGCGCTCATATCAAACATTACGCAGATGGGTAAGGTCACCAGTGATGGATTCTGCTGGTTTCCATGTGTCCAAGCCCCAGTGAAACATACGCAGCTAATGAGATGTTAAAGAGACCCGCGACTCAATGTAAATGAGCTATCTTGGAGTATTACAAGTGGAATTAATGGATTTAGATGCGTTACTTCACTCTAATGAACCAGCGACATGTTTGGTTGGCGGTAGTGAGGCATTTTAGATTAAACCGACTGGATTAAAAGTTGAATATTACACAACATTGACTCTTGTGAGCTCAAAAACATACTTGGAGTTGTGTTTTGTTTCATTCACACACGCTGGAGTTACACTTTATTATCTCCGCCAAGGAGATTATGCGATCGAGTCAGTTTATTTATGTATTTGTCTGTGGACAGGATTTCTCAGAAAGTACTGGACAGATCTTCATGATTTTTTTTTACCAGAGGTAGATCTTGGCCCAAGGACGACTCCATTAAATTTTGGTGATGATCCGGATCCGGACCTGGAATCTGGATCTGGATCTACAATCTTAGTGAGATTTCTTGGAAACTACTGGCCGGATCTTCATGAAATTGTCACCAGAGGTAGATCTTGGTGCAGGGACGACTCTGTAAAATTTTGGTGATGATCCGGATCCGGACCTGGAATCTGGATCTGGATCTACAATCTTAGTGAGATTTCTTGGAAACTACTGGCCGGATCTTCATGAAATTGTCACCAGAGGTAGATCTTGGTGCAGGGACGACTCTGTAAAATTTTGGTGATGATCCGGATCCAGATCTGGATTCTGTGTCCACGTCATCCCTTGGCGGAGATCAGAAATCTCAGATTGCTCTTGTTTATTTATTTATTTGTCTGTGGACAGGATTTCTCAGAAAGTACTGGACAGATCTTCATGATTTTTTTTTACCAGAGGTAGATCTTGGCCCAAGGACGACTCCATTAAATTTTGGTGATGATCCGGATCCAGATCTGGATTCTGTGTCCACGTCATCCCTTGGCGGAGATCAGAAATCTCGGATTGCTCTTGTTATAAACGTGTCGATTTTCAAAGCACAAAATGCTCCGTTCCACCTCGTCAGTAGTTTTCAAGCTAACATCGACGTTTTACTTTTAGTTTGGTAAAGATTCCAGAGTTTAAATCATCCAAATGATTTTAGTGATGTGTGTGAAGTTTAAAAACACAGTAGAGCACTTCCTGTATTACCACATGACATCACAAAGTGGAAGTGGTGCGTTTTCTGCTGTTTGAGAGAAGAACTAGAACTAAACATGCAAGGTCTGTGTGTTAAACATGTGTGAATGAAACAAAACACAACTCCGGGTCTGTTTTTATTGAGGAATATGTGGCTCTTTAAGTCATTATAATATGAGTTTTAAAAATTCTCGCTTGCTTTAAACGTTTTACCGAGCTGGAGAAGCCGAGAAAACTTAAATCAAAGTCTTGAAGATGAATTGAGCTTCGTGTCTGTTTCAGGATTTTTCAAGTAGGATTAGTACAAAAATGGCTCATTCTGCTCTCTGATTGGATAATTGGCTCAATTCACGTTTACGTCACAAACCAGGAAGACATTTGGAAAGAAACGATTACAACTTCTGGTGTAGTTACCCACACTGGGCTCAATTGTTGATGACGAAACACTACAATGACACGTAGATGAAGAAAAGTGGGACATTTTCTAATTTTTCCTCGATTTTGTCAAACTTACAACCGTGAACAAAGCCAAAACGTGTAATGCAAACGTCAACGTGGTCCTTAAGTCCAATGTCTTTATAAATAATTAATATAACTCAACCTGCACGACTCAAATACTGCAGAAACCGTTCATTTCCTTCAATATTTTTCACACCTTACTTGACCTGACGGTGCCGTATCCATGGTAACGGGGGGAGGAGCCTTCGCGTCTCGTTTTCAAAGTCGAAGCTTCTCCCCGATAATACAGCTAATTACAGACAGCGGATCAGTGACATTTCTACTCGCATGTGTCCGTGTGCATATGTGTGTTGCGAGCGTGTGCGTTCATACGTGTGCGTGCAAATCCCGGACATACACTGTCCTTTAAATGCCACGTGGAGGAGGCTGCGGCGGGCGGAGGGTTAATTGCTCCATCACGGCTGATCTGATCCATGTGCTGCTCACGTGACCAGTGTGCGGGTCTAGAACGGAGAGAGACGCAGCGTTTAAAGGTCCTACATCCAGCAAAATGGTTCTTGTGAGCTTCAGAACGACGTTATCTCAGCAAAAACGCACCTAGAGTTGTGTTTCTTTTACATGTTTGAGTAATTCGTTATTATTTGTCTGTTTAAATCTCCAGTTTTTCCAGCTCTTGTCCTGCTTGTGATGTCATGAAGTTGTAATTTTCAGGTTAACAGCGACATTTTCCATTTTGTTCAGCAGAAATGGACAATTCGAAGGCTGAAAACATTTAAATGAAGTGAATCTAGTGAAGGAAAACTTGTGCCTCACCACATTTTCTTTTTGATAGAAGAACTCAACTTATCTAAAGGTCGTGAAGTTGGCCGTCCATCAAACGCAAACCTACACAAAAACTATCGTTGGTGCTTTGGTTGTGCTGCAAAAAGTTTCATTTGTGCGATTATTGTTTTTAAGATATTAACAGTTTTATATTCACCCAATGACGTCACCCAGTCCCTTAAAATGTTCAGTAGCCGCAAAACAGGCAGAAAATTCTATGAAACGTTTGTATTTCATTTGTGCTGTTTTGTGCTGTGACAATTTTCATTTGTGCAAGTATGTTTCTAAAATTATTAATTATAATATTTGCAGCAATTACATTATGTCATTTCTGCTCATCTGGCAGCAGCAGCTTTAGCAAAACTCTGCAAAACGATATGAGGTTGTGTAACAGTCTCTTTAGTAACTCACTTTTGATTCATATTTTATATCATTTTGCAGACTTTTCCACAGCTCGAGATAATTTATCTTTTAGGAGTTTTGCTAAATCCGCTGCCTTTAGTTCAATGGAAATAATAACGTCATATCGTTTACGCAAAAATAATAATTAATCATTTTAGAAATATACTCACCCACAAGAAAATTCAATTCAATTTTTCAATTTTTTTCAATTCAATTTTCAAAATTTTGTATAGCCCAAAATCACAACAACAGTTTTCTCGGCGAACTTCACAAAATTGTTAATTTAGCAAACAGAGAATAAAGCAGAATAATTAATAAATGAATTCATAAAATTGTCAAGGCTCAAACAAAATACAAAGTTTTGTACAATTTTCTGCCTGTTTTGAGGTTATTGAACATTTTGTGGGGCTGGATGACGTCATCGGCCGAAAATAAAACCGCAAATATCTGAAACTAAAGCACAAACGAAACTTTTTGCAGCACAAAACAGCACAAAGGACAGACGTAGCTTTTGTGAATGAACCAAAACACAACTCCAGGTCTGTTTGTGATGAGGAAACATTATAATGAAGATCAGAAAACGGCATAATATGGACGCTCGAATTCACATATTTATTTTTCTGTACATATTTGAAATGATCCTTCCATCCATTTTCTTCCACTTATCACACTTATAATTAGGGACTCCCAGACTTTACTCACCCCAGACACTTCCTCCAGCTCCTCCTAAAGTATTTCCAGACCATCCCAGAGACCGTAGTCCTTCCACTGCGTCCTATGTTCGATTTGCTGCACTCTAGTTTGAATCTTCATTAGGATTTATTTGTGGATTTGCCAGTTTTGCATTTATAGGTTAGATAAAACTGTAATCTGTGAGTTACCGTGTCCAAGTCATTTACGTTGTGGATCAATAAGGTTTTAAAGCAGACCTATCACACAAAAAAATCGACTTTTCAAAGCTTTTAAGCGAATTATTAGACAAATTTAAGCGAATTGTTGAATTTGGAGTGATTCTTACATGTTTGAGCAATCTTTTACATAACGTCTTTAGTTCTTTATGAAGACAATACAGTAGAAGATGAATTTACCTTGTATTTCTAATCTAATCTACATATTTGGGCTCAGAACTTGGTGCTGATTTGCTGTATATCAGCTGTTGGTACTTCCTGGAGGCGTGGTCACTCTGATAAACCAATCAGGTCGCTCAGACTGACCACGCCTCCCGGTTTCCAAGGTGTTTTAAAGGAGGAACGCAAAGTTGATGGTGTCTATGCTCTGTTTAATGATTTCAACGGCCTCCCTGATCCAGCGTTTGAACTTGTTCCAATCCATAATGGGGTTAGTTAGATTTTCCTGCTTTGCTTTGTATTTTTATTCTTGTGTCCTTTAAATTGTTCTTCTTACGTATGATTTATTGCTCGATTTGCATTGGAAGTAACAACAGTTGATTTACGATACGTCACCGCCAGAGACTGTAGAAAAGAAGTGGGCTAAGCGAGTGCGACTTCAGCCTTAGTGTTCGACTCCGCTCAAATGAGGCTCCTGATGCTCACGGTTACAGGACTCAGGCTCTATGTTATGAATTGGATTTTTTTTTTTTTTATTTTAAATGTAAGAACTGATCACCCCTGACATAGATCCTGTCTTCAGATTGGCTCCTGTAACCATTAGCATAGCGAGCGAACACTGTGGGTGATGTCATAGCGTTAATCTAGATTAATCTAAAATGTTCGATGAGATTAATCTAGATTTTAATAATTAATCTATGCCCACCATTAGTTGTGATGATGTTTACGGCGACATAAATCAAACGTCAGTGGACTTATCTCTTTTATTAAGTCGTTTTAGATCAATATTGCGATTTTAAATGACAGAATCATAAGGGTTTCATCGATTTTAACCACATAACAGACACAAGCTCAATTGGTCTTTTTTAAGTATAAACTTTCCAAAATATCAGCATTTTTTTTACTTCTCCACAGACCTGACCTCTAATTTGGTCTGGTGAGTCAGCTGTCTGTCTCCACGGAGATAGAGCTCTTTAATGCCATTCTGAGGAACATTTTAAACAAATAAAATGGCAGTGAGGACAAGCAGGCAGTGGCTCCACATGGACATTACATAAAACAGTAACAATTCTGTATTTTTCATGGGTTAATCCAATCTGAGCTGCGCCATTGTCCTAAAAACAAGAGCAAAAGTTTAATCTTGTAGTAGGTGAGGTAAAAATGAGGTAAAAATGAGTCAAACGCAGACGGAATACATAACTCTACTTTCATATTTCACAGGTTGGCTTAATGCAATGCCTCTTTTGCTTGATTTCAATGAACAAGCCTGTTTGAATAAAAATGAGCAGCTACTTTCCGTTACCACAAAAGTGACAGAAAAGTTATACGCCCATTAATAGGTGTAGGAAATAACCAAGAGGAGCCATGGTAACAGCGGCTGGAGCGAGACATGCTGCTAGTATAATGCTAATTTTAGCTGCGCTTCAACACAGCGAACAACATGAATAAAATCTAATTACATGTTACTCACTGGGCCCTGTGTGAAAGTGTGTAATAAGGTGCCAAGAGGCTGCAGGAGGAACCCAAGGCTAAATATACAGTGGGCAAATCTGACGAAGGCTCTAATTCTAAAATGTTAAATCTACTCCTATTGCTATTGTAATACTGCTGTTACTGCCCGTCCCTATGCAACTATAATACTGTAATTTCTGGACTATAAGCCGATACTTTTTTCTTGCACTTTGAACCCTGCGACTTATACAACAGTGCGGCAAATATATGGATGGATTATTTATTCTGGCGACACAGCGGATGCAGAAAATGGTGAACACATGGATCTAGGGTTAAATGAAGTTGCAGCGTTAGCGAGCGATGCTGTCAGCGCTAAAACAGTTTATCCCTGTGTGATAAAATAAGTGATGATGCTAAATGAACATTAGTGAGGGGGACACGTCTTACCCGTGTGCGTTAAATGCAGCTGAGGCGTAAACGACGAGAAGAAACGTCTCAAACTTCAGTCGCCGAACGTTCACTCAGACCTGATCCATAACCTGCCCCCGGGAGAGTCTGAAATCTGCTGAAATCCTACGAGACTCCGACGAGATCCAAGACCCGACAGAGTCTCTTTGTGCAGGAGACATGTGCAGTAGAGACGGGGAGAGACGGGGGGATGTGCAGAGGAAGACGCTCGTTTGATTGGGTTTGGGACAGTTATTTTGAGCTTCATGCACACACCCTCCTCATGGAAAACACACCAAGAAACGCAGATGATGCAGCTTTAAGTTAAAGGCGACTGATCTGAAGAAGGACGTAGAGCTGCTGCTGTAAACTCTGCATCAGTGAGTCGAGACGGTGACGACGAACTGACTCAATGCAAAAAGACGACAAACACTTTCAGAAGCGATAAAAGCAGACGTCCAAACTTTAAAACGTTCTTGAAGATGTGGACGCCTGCGGCTTATATTCAGGTGCGGCTTATATATGTACAATTTTAAAATTTAGTCGAAATTTTGTTGATGCAGCTTATATTCAGGTGTGCTCTATAGTCCAGAATTTACTGTACTAAAAATATAAGATACAGCTTTGTTAAACCAACTGTTGGGATTCCTCTGTTTCTGCTGCTAATCACTCTGCAGAACAGTGGCGGAGAGTCTAGTCCTCAAACCTCACGAGAGAAGGTTCCCCTGGGTCTTTCTGTGTGGAGTTTGCATGTTTCTCTCCATGTCTGGGCAGGTTTTCCCTCGATATCAACCCAAAACATGCACAACAGGTTAAAAATCTTCCAGCGACAATTAATACTTGGATGGGAGACTGCTGCATCTGCATCCAAGATTTTCAGACTTATATCAGGTTATTTATCTTGTTTTCAGATTTATTCTCTTCTTACTAGTTCTGAATTGGTTGTTTAATCTTAAAAAATTGCACATATTTTTCTTCCATGACTCAATTACTCAGAAAATCTTTAATTTAGGCAATAAATTCATATTAATTAATACAGACTGACTACTGGAACAACTATCATGTCAAATTTAAGGACAAATATCTAGAATTTAGCATCTTTGTGTACTAAAAATATAAGATACAGCTTTGTTAAACCAACTGTTGGGATTCCTCTGTTTCTGCTGCTAATCACTCTGCAGAACAGTGGCGGAGAGTCTAGTCCTCAAACCTCACGAGAGAAGGTTCCCCTGGGTCTTTCTGTGTGGAGTTTGCATGTTTCTCTCCATGTCTGGGCAGGTTTTCCCTCGATATCAACCCAAAACATGCACAACAGGTTAAAAATCTTCCAGCGACAATTAATACTTGGATGGGAGACTGCTGCATCTGCATCCAAGATTTTCAGACTTATATCAGGTTATTTATCTTGTTTTCAGATTTATTCTCTTCTTACTAGTTCTGAATTGGTTGTTTAATCTTAAAAAATTGCACATATTTTTCTTCCATGACTCAATTACTCAGAAAATCTTTAATTTAGGCAATAAATTCAGATTAATTAATACAGACTGACTACTGGAACAACTATCATGTCAAATTTAAGGACAAATATCTAGAATTTAGCATCTTTGAATTTATTATCAGGCTAATCATACATTCGTTTTAAGTTTGTTTATCTACAATTGAGACAAATTTAAAGAATTTTATTTAAAATTTGGCATCTGAGAACTTATTAACAGACTATGTACACTAATTATGAACTGGTTTTACATGTTTATCTAAATCTTAGCATCTACAAATTTATTTCCCGTGAACACTCACCAGAGACTGATTCATTCAAGTCTAGAGGTGGTTTAATTTAAGATAACGTGTCAAGTAAAATGGTCTCGCTGCGTGGATGGATAATTTCACTCCTTTTAAGTCATTTTCAGATAGATTTAAGTGTTTGTATCTTAAATTTTGGTGAAGCTTTTATGCAGTGTGGAGATACCAGGCGCTACAGTGGAACGTCAGAGGCAGGGAATGTTGTGGCGTCCTTAGGCAAGACACTTCACTTCACTTATGTCATTAGAATGTTTAAAATTCTGGAGTGGAGGCAAAATGAAACTCACATAATATATTTACAATGGTTAACTGATGGGTTGATCCAAATGCTAATGGTTTTATGACACTATAACAAAAAAATAAGCAACAATTTAGACTTTCCTAGATACAAATCGTATTTACTTAGATTCTCTGTTATGAAGGATGGAAAAAATACAGTTTTATAATCCCAAAATAGTGTTTGGGCTTCACAAAAAGTTTAATTTTTAATGAAATTATCTGTAGATGAAGTAAAAAACTATTGCAAGCTCAAGATTTCTGTGAGGAATTGTCCAGTAAAACCTCAAAATGTGGATTTTCTTTTTAAAAATGCTCTTGTCAAACAAAGAAATTATGTAAAACGCAATTCTAAGTGTTTTTAAACTGTACTTTGAGAGGTTTTCATTTTCCAAATTGTCCTTGATTTAAAAAAAAATGTTTGATATTCTGAAGTTAATTTCAGTTTTCCCATTAAAAATCATTTCACTTTTGCCTCCAGCTGCCTCCATTTTGGAATTTTGGAGTTTTGTTCACAGTTTTTCAAAGAGTCTTTAAATACAATGACTCATTCATAATAACAATGAAAAAAGTAGATTAATTCAGACTCTCTCTCTTTGGACTTATGTAATTTTTGTGATCCTGTTTGTAATTATCACTGGTCCATCCTGCGCTTCTGAAAAACCTGGAACCATTTACTCTGCAACTCTCCCCAGATGTCAACCTTTTTCTAGCAGATTTTTGCACGTTTCAGTATAAAATAAATGCAAAATATCGCCGTCTTCACCTCGCACACGTCGAGGAGCTTTTACCGCCGCTGACAAAAGCCCGAGTACATTGATTTGTGTTCGCTTTTCACCGTCGCATCGCTCAGAAGAGGCCTGTTGTTTTCACGTCTCAATCGCGGCGTCGTAAGATTTGATCAGCGCTCTCGTTTGTCTTCATTAGAAATCATGATGGAGGTCGCTCTGGGCCCATCTGCCAATGCACGAGTTTACTGCAGTGCACAAGAGACACAAGACGGTAGGGAACTACTCACTTTTGCTAAGACGTCCGAACAAAAAAGCAGACATATTACAACAGACATTACGGTAAAACTTAGCAATGCCCGTTGTTCAAAAATGTGACGTTCGAGGGGATCGGGAATCTACCAAACTGCGTCCGATTGTCCCACTGTTTAGATCTTCAGAGTCTTACGATTTTAGTCTTTTACCTTTGTGAGTTTTTTTTAACAGCGAGCATATTGAAAAAGAGTCGTCGTTCCTCTAAGTTTGATCGATTTCGCCATTTTCCACAAACAGTCGTACTTAACTTACACAAACTGAAAAGGTGAAGGTCGAAGCTTGAGTTTATTCTGCCTTTACCTTTTATTCCTCATAACATCATCTTGACACCAGTTCATTCATAAATACAATAAGAGGAAACAATTAGAACAATATAGTGAAGTACCACAGCCCGAACTGAGTATCATAATTCATCTGCAGTGAGTTAAACATTTAAATTTCTTTTTAAAATGGAAGAGAGCAGTGCACAATTTTAGGTACAGATACACAAAGTTTCATAATATTTGTTAATAAATATTAATAAACATGGTCGTACCTCTGACTCATATTTGGATTTCGGATTTTGAACATGTCCTGTAATGATTTTGACAAAAGATTGTTTAGTTTAAAGCGTAAAGGTCGACTAGATCCTAAGTGCTTGTAGCAGCCGATAGTGTAATAATGGCCAATAATGTAATAACTGCCTATAATGTAATAATTTTTCTGTAATAAAACGTAATGTAATGTTTGAAAACATCTAGAAAGCATCTTTTTGGTTATTTTGACCATTTGTCAGTTGCCCTGTTTACATGAGAACTTTAAATCTGATTAAAAATGATTTAATTTGGAATAAAAATGAATTCCGCTTTAAAAAGACCATGTAAACACACATTCCTAATGATTAGTTGGAATAAAATTTATTCAGAATTAAACTTTATTCAGCTTTAAGTGGGTGGTTTATTCCGATGTTAAAGCCGATTTAATTTAATCCGCGATCATGTAAATGTTTATTCCGCTTAAAAAATAATTCCGGTCGTTCTTGCGCATTGGGTCGCCCTTATGACGCCCAGAGAAAACTTTGGTCTCAAACCCAAACAATTTTCCTAATAAGTGTAAGAACTACAGATAATGAAAAGAGCGGAGGCAGAAAACAGCAAAAGTAGAAAGAAAAAGCTAAACGGCAGTCGCAGCCGATTGTGCATTTTCTTCTGTGTCTTCACATTTGTGTCCAATCAGAACCTTCCCCACCCTGACACGTTGAACGAATTAGATAAAGCCGATTTAATGTGTTTTATATGTAAATCTTAATTCAGAATTATTATTTCCATGTAAACTCGAAGGAGAATAATTTAAATCTGATCTATATAATTTGAAATAATTTAATTCAGAATTCAATTTAATTTATTTTTGTGTAGCCCAAAATCATAATAACAGTTATCTCAGCGAACTTCACAAAATTGTTAATTTAGCAAACAGAGATGTCAGAGAATGAAGCAGAATAAGAAACATAATCATATTTCAAAAATACAGAATGTCCAACAACAAGCAGCAAATGGAGAATTGTCCCAGCATCTCCTGTCCTTAGACACTCCTTCTCCGGCAAGGAAAAACTCAACTAAAATTATTAAATTAAATATTAAAAACATCATGTAAACGTGGCCATTTTCTGCAAATAAATGCTCAAAATGACAATATTTTTATTTGGAATTTGGGAGAAATGTTGTCAGTAGTTTATCGAATAAAAAAAATATGTTAATTTTACTCAAACACATATTTATTGCTTTTCCAATCTGTTACTCTCTCCAAGTAGCTCATGCAGGGATTTCTGAATTCTATGTTTTGTGCTGAATAAATACAGTTTGATTAGCTAAATGCCTTTTGCCATTATGCATGTATCATTTTGACGTCTAACTTTGCAGACCAATAAATAGATAATGGTTTGTTTTATGGACATCCAAGTGCGCCTCATCTAAGGACATTGCTCTTATATTTAATCCATTTCTTGTCACTAAAATTAGTAGCTTTCTGGCATTTTTGGAGGAAAAAGGATGGAGACTCTCATCTCGTTGTGATTGAGTTCCTTTTTTTAACTGACATTACTCCATTTGGTGAAACTTATGACTGAGTTTTACGAGTTTATCACTAAATTATTGTCTAGGATCGCTGTGTCATCTGAGTATTTGCGGTTTCTGGGTCATCGGGCGCCTCTGGATGGAGCTGAAGGTTGAGCTGAAGTCCACGAAGAGAAAAATGTTCTGGAGAGTCTCGGTGCTGAAGGAAGAGGTGCAGCAATAAGTTATTAATTATTAAATAGTTCGCTTTATTACTATTCCATCGGCCCATGCGTTACTCCAGTCCTTCTACCAACCTAAGAAGCAAAATATGGCAAGTATGACTACGATTTTTACTAGAAACGCTACATCCAGATACATAAAGCACATTTTCTCCTGTAAGTGAAATATCAGGCTAACATTCTCTCCTCTCCCGGTGAAAACATGTAGGGCCCGGCTCACAGTGTAAAAGTGAACTTATAAGTATTCTAGTCTCCTCTGGATCCAAGCGCCGTGAGCAGAAAACCAATGAACAAGTGAAGAGCCGAGGGAACGCTTCTGTCAGAGGAGAGGGCGCTGCACACAAAACCACACAAAACTGTAATCTTAAGGCGTTATTGCGTTAAATATTTACTTTACGTCTTTCAAAGCGCTGACTTTTACTCTTTTAAAGGGGACCTATTGTGTCAAATCAACTTTTTAGTGCTTTTAATGTTATAGTTCGTCTTATTACCCCTCTCAAAGTTGTATTTAGCGTTTTTGCACGTTTGAGTCATTTATGTCAATGCTCCGATCATTCATTATTCATTCATTCGTGGTTTTATTTGGTCAATGTTTAACTCATTACATTCAGTCTGATGCACACAAAATAAAACATATTCAGTCTGTAGAACAATCAAATCCAGCACTAAATAAATCATTGACCAGGTGTAGGCAGAAGCTAAATCTCATTGTGCCATTGTGCATTTTACTACATTATAATGAGAAAATTACCGTATTTTTCTGACTATAAGGCGCATCTAAAATCATTACATTTTCTCAAAAATCCACAGTGGCCTTATAATCCAGTGGCCTTATGTATGACCTTTGGTTGTGTTTAACCTCCAACCGATTTGATGTTGTCCACATTAGTCTAATAAGGTATTACTGGCCGAGTCAGGAGGAGTAATATGTTAGCGACATATATTCATATATTTTTAAAAATATCATGCAACCTTATAAAAAAATGGCACTTACAATGATCCATGGCTTTCATAGATTATGACTACACCGTGGACACATGCACAATATGTCTTGTTTAAAATGACCAAAGTTTGATTTAAATTCTTTGCATTAGTCCCAAAGTTATTCTTCAGTATCCTAATTATTCACCACAATAGTTTTGAGCTGTTTCTACAACATTCAGAGGTCAGACAGAGTTTTAACATCACAATAAAGCTAAAACCTAAGCAACTAGCATGCAATCCGTACACTTCCTGATTATCTGAGACATCATAATTAGATGCAGCCAGCACATGCAGACTTATTTTGATGCTTATACAATAAATCTGTAGTGAAGCAAGACACATTTTGTTGAAATTCATGGGAAAATTGGGTACAGGCCCTTTTACAAAAACAATGGAAGTGTCCAGCAGAAAACTGAACAATATTTGCACCACCTCTGAGCTTCCAAAACTAGTTTGTACATTCAACTTTCCCTTTCAGCTACACTTCCCTGACACGGCTCTGATAATATAACAGATAGAAAACTCGGTGTGTTTGTTGGCTCACATTTAAAGTGGATCTATCTGCGGCGCCCTTTAAGCTGCCATTTGGGTTATTTTCGACTTGCGACTATTGCACAGTTCCTGGAAAGGGCAAAGAAAGATGCATTCATATGAGTTTTTCAGACACAAAATCAAGTGTAAACATTACTCCAAAGCAGCCAAAGTTCTTATATTGAGAAAGACGTGTTTTCAGTGTTAGAATATATCTATCTATCTCGCAGGAAAGCAGTTTTTAATCATTAATTTACTCATATTCAGCATTTTTGTCGCTTCAATTCCCATTCAGACTTGCTTCCAGGATTGGCATTAAACATTTCCAAAGTTTAAGTCATTTTTGCATTAGGAATTCAGTTCAGTTTTGCCAATTATGTCAGCGGGAAGACGTAAGACCATCTGAAACCGATTCCCAAAGAGCAGCTCTACTCCCAGGGACATTGTTTGAATTATTGTAGAGGAAGTAGTTTCATCCATAAACTCTGAAAACCACAGACGGTATAATATATAAATGGACATGGTTAACCCGCCGGCCGTCGCGTTTCAAATAGGAAGTGATCGTGGAGGTGCTTCCGGCTCCTTCGACTCGGTTTCCATTTGACTTCTGCAGTGAGCTTTATCATTTTAGTCTCAAAATGGAGTTTTAACCTGCTCAGTATGATCCTGGTGGTTTTATTTCACCATTTTGTCTGTTCATACATTTCATTTACATTACTACTATTTTAGATCTCCACAACTTCACCCCCATAACTGCTAGCCTCACTGAGCTTCATTTGACCTCACACTTCCTTAGTCTGCTTCTAAAAACTAATGAACTATAAATTAAACTGCAGGAAAAACTGGATTAAAGAAATAGTTTGGGTTTTTTGACATGAATCTGTACGTCCCCGACGTACAGTTCCGACAAGTTGGCTGGGGTCGCGAAAATAAAGCTTTTTTCTTCTCAAAATACTATGTGTTCATGTGTTGTCGATGAAAAAGTCAGACCTCA
>JACN01120403.1:0-13564 GCA_000787155.1 Scartelaos histophorus
TTATTATTATTATTATTATTGATTTTTGATGATAGAATAAATTAGTCATGATTGATTTTGAGTGATTTTCTCTGTAGTTTTTATTTATTTATTTGACCTGATAATGCTAATAACTTATATACATTATATACAATTTTCAATTCAAGCTATTCAATTTATTTAAAACACAACCCAATATCACAACTAAAAATAATAATATTTTTATTTTCTATTAAGTAGTCTTTTGATTGATTTCAATTATTTCAGATTTTATTCAAAATGATTTAACAATTTTGGATGAAAATATCTGTATATCAGATACTGTATATATCAGATAAAGATAAATATTAGATAAAATACTGTATATATATCAGGTAAAATACTGTATATCACTGTATATCAGCATTTTAATCTACAAAAAATATCTACTCTTAGTTGACAAAATGTGTGTAATTTAGAGTTAGTTTTGGTCATTATTATATTTTCTTTATTTTAGTCAGCCAAAATATTACATTTATGGAGAATAATTCTCAGTTATCAAATCATGATTTGTAAAAATCTGACATCGACTCCCTGTAGAAAATATTTTGTGGTTAGTTTGTTATACGACATGGTGCCTTGGAACGCAGCCATTCTGGTTACTAACACAAAAAATACAACAGACGAGCCCCTACTTACACACGTGGTCGCTGTCAAACGACTAAAACCAATTGGGAGAATTTACATAGCTCATTCAGATGTGTGAATATATGCCCAGTTAGCTAATAACTTGAGGGCAAACGCTGCAGACCCGGGATCTCCCATGGGCCTCATCACGCCGAAGCACACCCAGCCTTCATCTCCAAAAGAGCATGCGAACAGCCATATCTAATGCCATTTTACAGGTAGATAGAGCGGGAGATTGGGGAGTAATTGGAAGTAATAACAGATAGCTCTCTTTCAATCCCACAGGACTTCCTCTTCTCCCACTAATTCCCCCAAGATCGTTCCCTCTCCCCCTCCTCCTCCTCCTCCTCCTTCCCTCCGCCACCGCTGCAATATTTGCTGTCTTGCCAGTGAAATATACAGCGGGTGAACTTTGACCTTTGTTCTTCTCTTTTCCCCCCGAAGGTTAGCGGTCAGCTTTACATACACAGATGAGGTCCTCTTCGCCGGAAATGATAAGACAAACAGTGCAGGAGAGGTAAGGTCAGCGGAGTTAAACCAACAGCTAGAATGACACTTAATTGGCCAGAGGGTAGTGTAACTGTCATCTATCTCCCCATGGGCTGACTGGGGAAGACTTCTGCCGGCTGCCTCTGCTCCGGTCTCCAGAGACGATTCTTTCTCTCCACACACACACACACACACACACACACACGCATATACACATACACACTTCTCAGCTGTCTCCTCACAGTTCAACCAGTGGACATCATGGGAAAACATAATAATTAAAACATCTCCAATTTGATTATTACTTCATCATTATTGTTTATATTGTCGGCGATGCGTAATAAAAGAGCGGTAAGGAGATGAATGTCCAAGTGAATTACAGGCATATGCGGCCGGGGAGCTTGGACACAAATCAGCTGGCAGAGCTAAAAGGTCTTCCCTGCTAATTGCTTATATCCTAGCAGCAGTGAGAGGCGTCCAGCAGCTGTGCGGTGGGCCGGCGTGGACTGAGGGAGCGAGGGAGAGGAGAAGAAGAAACAGAAGTGAAAGAGAGAGAGCGAAAGAAGGGAAGAAGACACATAAGACGCGGTGTTGCAGACCATCCAAGCGCAGCTCTAATGACTTGTTTAGCTGAGTGTGTCAGGAGCAGTGACATGCAGAGGGTGGCACGGAGAGGCCGGGATGAAATGTAGCACATCTGTGTGAGGGAGACGAGGGCCGGAGAGGAGAGGGGGACGTCCCCGCGGGCCTGGATGTGCTCACTCGTATCGTCCTAGAGGTGATCTTTCAATAAACTTTCAATACACGCGCTGCTTTGTGTTTCCTGTTGCATAACTTGATGTATGAATGGAAAATGTGCAGGAAACTAAAAATAAAATCAGTCTGATGAAGGCATAGGAATAAATCTTACAGATGTGACAGAGAGTTTGTTTTTGAAGACATTTTTGTACAGCTAATTAATAAAATAATGTGTATAAAAAGTAATGCAAGATGTCTCCAGAAGTATATGATGTCACTGGCTGGTGCATAAATGTACAAAAAAAATAAAACAACAATAAAAGTACCATGTTAGTTACTTCTTTCTACAACTTTTATTTCTTTTCCTCATCATTCCTTTCATTTCCTCATCAAAAATATTGTTGTGTTTCATTTCATTCACACATATTTAACTCACAAATCTTACATATCGTCACATTCCTTAAAAAAAAGCCATAATTTCAATTTTGGGGGGAGTTTTTTGTGTTTCCTGAAAAACCTGAAAAAATGACTAATGACAATTATTTTAGGAAGGTGTCGATATTTAGGTTGAATTCTCCACTCAAACAGAAAACATTCTTTTCCACCTTGTGATATCCTGTATACAGGAAGTGCTCCATACACTGTAACCAGAGTGGCAATAGCATAGATTATTTCAGCCCTGAAATTGTCCATTTCTACAGAGCAAAAGGTGAAAGGAACAGAGCAGTTTGGACTAAGAGCTACTCAAACATGTGCAAATGAAACAAAATGGCTAAAAAACATGGCTAAAATTTCAGTTTTGTGTCATATGGGATCTTTAATGGGTGACGCTAATGCCACCTTAGACAATGGAATATTTACATTGAACTTTTAAAATACAATCTTGAGATAGATTTATGAAATTAAACATTAAAAAAAAAGAATATGGTCACTTTTCCATAGTATAGTTCAAACTGCCAGCGCTTATACTAAATGGGACAGTATATAAAAGCTGTCTCTTATAAGTCTGGTGAAAATGAGCACATGGGTTGGAGACAGAATGATGGATCCAGCAGGAGTTGTCGGTCTGATTTCTCGGGGTGTGAAAACACAGAGACATTGGCGATGTGCGTGTGGGAGATAATAGGCTTTTCTCCACGCCACTCAGCGCTCCAGTGGCACACAGCTGGCACACAGCTGGCCCCCACTGCCCAGGCCCCAACCACTGCTCCCCGCTCCTGCACCCACCCCCTACTGGAATTTGGACATGCACAGTAAGGGAATATGAGGGAAACCGGCCGAGGTAGAAAAAACATTAGTGTTAATGGGAGAGAGGAAGGATAAAGTTTTGACGGGCGCATTGCTCTTAGATCCGTGAGGGCCGAGGGAGGGGCGGATCAGTCAGTGACGGACAGGTGTTCCTCAGGCTCCTTTGTGCGCCCAGAGCCAGTGGGATTAAATGTGTATTTTCACAGCAGTTTTCACCAGCGCTTATATCAACCAGATCTGAACTACAAACAAAACAACGAGATCTCTAGACATAAACGCGACATAGATGAAGATTATCATGAAACACACGATTTGTTTCAGTAGTGAAATGCATCGCTTTCGCACAGGGGGAAGCCAAGATTCTTTCTGGATTAAGGTTTAGAGTTAATACGAGTGGAAACTTAATTCAATGTTCTGTTAAATTTAATATGGCATACACTCAAATCCCCAAGATGGCATAAAGTAAGTCAAACTGTGTGTTCTGTTTCTTTATTAAAGCCACTGTAACTGATTTTTACTGCTTTAAAACCGTGGAAGAACTGGTTCATTCGACGGTTTGCAGTGGTTCAAAGTTCGTCACTTACTTTATGCATTCAGAGCATCCTAATTATTCAACAAGGTGAGTTTATAAGCACTTCACAAGCTTCAGAAAGGAGAATTTTGTCATTACAGTAAAGCTAACAACAACTAGAATGCACATTATTATTAGATGCAGATGCTACTGACCTATTTGACCTAAAAAGCTCAATATACTTGTACTGGGACGATACAACTTCTGCTAAATAACCTGGAAAAAACATCAGATTCAGACCATTTAATCTGCTATTTTCTTTAGAGAATAAAAAATGATTATATGTTTCCAACGCAAATAGAGCTAAAATGAAAACCCAAAAAATGATGCTTCTATAACCTTAACTATAACCATTTGCTATTCATCAAGAAGGATTTTTTTTAGCTTTTAATGCTTAACTGACCCCTGATCATTTGGTTTTGGGGGAAATGGTGGAAATAGTGAATTCTTGACAAGGCTCAGATTGTGCAGGTTTGGGCATATCAAAAGAAATCAGTGAAAAAGTTGATTTCTTTGCATGTGTATACAGTAGACACAGTGGTTTTAAAAACAGTTGGATGTAGAAAAGCACATCCAGATGACTAGAGCACAACAATGTCAGAGAAACTTTTCACCCTGAGTGACACAAGCAACAGCAGTTTATACAGAGCTATAATCTAAATCGAGATGACTCCATGCCGAGCTACAAATTAAATAAAGCTCAAATCTGGATTCAATTATCATGGTTTCCAATGCCTCCATTTCGGCAACATTGAAATGGCAAAATAAACATGAGCGACGCTGTATCAAACAAAAGTCTGACCAGTGTTAGTTTTGTGGGAATGCTCAGAAAATGAAAAGCCCTCATGGTAAACACAACTTCTTACTGAAAATTGTGAGTTGCAGCAAATGTTTTGTGAGTGTAGTAATTGTTGATTTGTACATGTGTTTGTACATGTGTGCTAATTAAGCCTGACAGACTGTTGATGGCATTCGGCAAGTCATTCAGCAGCGAGGCCGACAATGAACAAAATATGGAAGAATTATGACACGTAGCCTGACTTTTCTAAATAAATACTTTTAATTGATTTCATATTCTGCAATTCTGTTTATTTGGGGTTTGGGAGACTGAGGCCTTGTCCTCAATATGTCCTGAGTTCATTTTGAGGTTAAATGTTGGGATGCTTTTCTTGTGTCTTTAGGCAAGACACTTCACCCATTTTGTGTAAAAGTGGTGCGTAAGTGAGGTTGGAGACTCTGGGGAGCTGATGGTGCAGATTGGCAGCCTTGCTTCTGGCAGTCTACCACAGGGCAGGCGTGGCTATATAAAAGTACATTACTTCCTGCAAGTATGGAGGGAATAAATAATGCTGGAAAAGTTATATAAAACTAATGAATTATGATGATTTGTATGACATATGAGAACTGTGAGAGCTAAACTGAGAACTATACTAAATATGAGAACTAAATATGAGAACTAAATATGAGAACTAAACTAAATATGAGAACTATATTGTACCAAATCTGTAATACTGTATGCAGATATGTTGCATTGACTTGTTTTGTTTTAATGAATGAAATAAATATTATTGCATTGAAAAAAGTATTGAATTGAATATGCGAACTGAGCTTTAAAGGTGCACTGTGCAACTTTCCAGGTGGAGAGTCCATCACTGATTGTCTCCATGGAGACGTTACTGCTTTGTCTGAAATGTTCCACACTGTGCCATAAAAAGAACCCATCCTCATTAAGTAAATTACAGATATTTTGTTGCTCAAAAGTACCTTAAAAAGTGGATTCTCATTGTCAGCGCTGTCACCTCTCCACAGATCTGACCTGTAACTTTACCCTGTTGCGCCACTTTGTTGTTTCTATGGAAATGGAATTTCCATAGAAATGGACATTTGGCAAGCACTTGTTTCTAGTTGTCGCAAATTTGCAACATATCCAAATGTATATTTTATTTGATTTGATTTGATTTGATTTGATTTGATTTGATTTTATTATTATTTTATTTATTTTATATTTTTTTTCGCTAAAGTCCAGTTAATAATCTCAATCATTTTAATTTGCCATTTACTTAAAGGCAAAAACACACACAAAACCTTTTTTTTATATTCATCTATATAAGTTAAGTGGTTAATATAAAGAGTACTAACATTTTTACAACAATTGCACAAAACAGTATGGAGCTGTTATTCTTTTCAGGTTACTAGAAATATATATAAAAGCAAATAAAAGTGCATTTAGACAAGCTGTTAATAAGACGTCTACTTGAAGTGCTCGGCTAAACACATCATCAACTATGAGCCACCATAAAGCTGTTTTAAATATACATGCTGGAGCCAGAAACACCAAATACAAGACTTATCACTTCTTCTAATCCACACACACGCATGTCTTCTAGCCTCCCTGTAGCTCCAGTCTCACCTCATCCACTCCTGGCTAACACAAACCTGCTCTTATGTGGTTCCCCTCTCCCCCAGCAGGCCTTCCACACCGCCCAGACACAGCCGCCATCCCGGCCCGGCCTCCCCCCATCTCCAACCGCGCACACGCCAAGATTTATTAGCCTCTTCAACCAGAATGTAATTTTCACCATGTTAGTTTTGGTGAGTGAGGGGAGCAGGCAAAGTATTTTTTTCCTGGTTTTGGGATAGAGGGTCCACTCTCTCCAACAGGCATAGTCCAAACCCGCAGCGGCAGCTAAGTGATTTATTGGCTTCTTTTTATTGAGGTGAAAGAGAATGTGAAAGAAACACAAGTTAGAATAACAGCACGAGTGAGAGTGAGTGTGAGGCATAACGATAACACACATGGAGCTGCTTAAAAGCCACTTTAATGGCAAATGATTTTGGAAGTACACTTCTTTTTGAAATATTACATAACTAAATACGGCTCCCTTTTTACCAAGTGATGAATAGTTTTAGGATTTACATTTTCAGTCCAAAGAATTTGAGAGGAAGTTTCTATTCGTATAACGTATTTGAATGTTGAACAACTACTGGGGAATAGGATACAGATCTTAAAGGGGATATTATGCAAAATCAAAGTTTTCCGATGTTATAACATTGTTCCCTCATCAAAAACATGCCCAAAGAGGCTTTAAATGTCATCCGTGCATGTTTGAGTAATCTTGCAATTTTTTCTGACCCCTACTCGAATCCTCCATATCGTCACCTTCCTAAAATAATCGCATAAGTCACTTTTTGACTAAGTTTACTTTGCCATAATTTATGCCATAATTTCAATTTTGGGGGGACTTTTTTGTGTTTCCTGAAAAACCTGAAAAAAATGACTTATGTGATTATTTTAGGAAGGTGTCGATATGTAGGTCAAAAAGTGACTTATGCGATTATTTTAGGAAGGTGACGATATGGAGGATTCGAGTAGGGGTCAGAAAAAATTGCAAGATTACTCAAACATGCATGGATGACATTTAAAGCCTCTTTGGGCATGTTTTTGATGAGGGAACAATGTTATAACATCGGAAAAAGTTGATTTTGCATAATATCCCCTTTAAGATCTGTATCCTATTCCCCAGTAGTTGTTCAACATTCAAAGACGTTATATGAATAGAAACTTCCTCTCTATGCCTATGCAACCCAGTTTCCTGTATAGACATTTCTGATAAATATACAAAAGAATCATAAAAAAACTATGCTTCAACTTCACAAACTTGATGCAACGTGCACTAGCTTCATTAGAGGACTGTGGAGCATGGTGCAAGTGTCAGAAGTGAAACTGAAAGTGAAGCCATTTGGACAAAATGATATCGAGGATGGAGTTTTCAGTACGTGGTGTGTTTTTCCTGACAGGTATGTTTTGTCAACACCGGGTAATCGACTTGAAGTTAGTCCAGAACAGCTTCTCGTGGACTAACCGCTACTATCCCTCATTTAAATACACTATCCTGCCAAGCTCTGTCTACTGTTCTCCCTGATAACTCACAAACGGCGTCTTTCATGTGCGTCCAACTTTTATAATGTTCTCCAGATCCTAAGACGTTTGTAGCCCTCACTTGGCACATCCCCAGGGCAGATAATGGTTTCCATGTAGAAGACCATGATGCAAGAGACAGATACCGCGAACCAAAGGAGCACGGTTCAAACTACGGCGGAGAGAGAGTCAATGCACCTTATAAAACTTTGGAAATTACATGTAATCGATGTGATGTGCCGTTCTGTGGCCATAAACCAGAGACTACACAGAGACGGCTCGTGAGTCATAAGATTTCAAAGAAGGAGAAGATTGTCCGACGGGGAAAGAGAGGTGGAAAAGACAGAATATGAGACAGAGTTGTGAGCAAATTATGTGGAGAGGAGATAAAAATCCCGCTGCGAACGGCTTTGGAGAGACAGATGTCGGGAGTGAATAATAAATGGACCGGTGCAGTTTCACAACATGATGCGAGATGGGCGTGGCTTAATCCGGGGACAGTGGCGGTGACTCACGGTGATCTTTGCCACACCAGAACCTCCAGGCTGTCCCTTCACGCCGCCCTGCGAGGACATGTGACTGTACAGGTGTGATATACGCAGGGTCGCACCGCTCCGAGAAGCGCTGTCCCTCCCTTATGACTGACCAGGGCTAAATATACACATTCTAGCGGGCACTTGATTACCGCATCATCCACTGGTCAGAGGTGTGCCAAAGATGTCAGGAGGTTATTATATCTGTGCTTTTATACTTTTGTAATACAGAGTCTGAGGATGAATATGTGAAAAGGGATGCAAATGTAGTCTGAAGATCATTTACATGTGTAGATGTGATCAAATAATCACTTATTAATGCGTTCAGGTTCTTGAATTTGATTATGACATGATTTCAGATGGCGGGCAGAGGACTTTAACTCTATGGGAGATTCACTGTGTTTGAAAATATTAACAATAAAAAAAAAAAATGTAATTAAAAATAAATAAAACAGAAATCCACAAATTTTGAACCTAGTGTATTTGTTGTGGATTGACTCATATTACAGAATAAAGTCCTTTCACCTGAACAGTAACAGTCAGTCTAACTTATTGAATATTAACACAATTTCTGAAGTTATTGTGAAAAAAAAATCACTTTTGTTTTTTGCTGACAGAGAAGATGTTAAACTTTGTGTTAGTTTAATATTTCATGTAGATAGGACCAGTAATGGCAGAAAAAGGCAACATAAACCAGGTAAGAACAACTATAATCTGACAGATAAAATTCACATTCTACAGAAGCCTCACATGTCCTAAAGCTCAATGTTAAACTCTAATATGAATATGTTGAATTTACATTTACATTTATTCCACATGGATGGAAGCAACTTGAACAAAAGCGTCTGTTTTG
Source organism: Scartelaos histophorus (assembly GCA_000787155.1). NCBI lineage: Eukaryota > Metazoa > Chordata > Actinopteri > Gobiiformes > Gobiidae > Scartelaos > Scartelaos histophorus. Next base: position 8,997 of record JACN01120403.1, read on the forward strand.
TGCGAAGGCCCATACACTCACATCTATCAGCCACAGTGAAAAGTGCTAACGTGGGGAACATATCCAAGTGCATCGTTGCACATGTACTTGAATGTTAGTAAAAAGTCACTTCTGTGCAGTATCCTTTTGAGATAGTCTAAAAGGTCTTGAAAGCATAGACACATGAACGCACAAACACAATTACATTTAGACATATAAACAGACATTCTCCGCAGAGCGCCCTCAATCTTCTTATTTGTGCAAATCTAATCAAATCATTTTCTCAATAGCAATAAAGCAGTCTTTATTTTGCTTGGCTGGGCACCCGTCCCATATCCTCCCCTCTGTATCCCACTCATGGCCCTCCAACCGTACCGCAGCGGGATCAGTTTTCCCCCCAATCCCACTGAAGCCATGCCATGTCGGCTGGAGACAATCAGCCCAAACGCTCCTTAGTTATTCCTGCTTCTTTTCAAAAGCCCCAAATTCAATTTATGGACACATTTATTACCATGTCTGTCAGGGACTAAAAGGGACTTCCATAATCAGGAGCACATATCTGATCTGGTCACAGCAGGCCGCTCTACTTGGCCACAATGCGCTCTATTACACGCTCTGAGCCAGCTGATCCTCACAAGAGAGGGAAAACAAGAGCAAACAAAGGACTAGGTAGTTAGACATGGGAATGGGGAATAGCATGTTACATTTTCAAAAAACTGATCAGATTTTGGAGTAAGCCATAGGGAAACATCAACCAGAGCAAAGGCAACGTGAAGGAGGATCGCATAGCAGAGAAACACAGCTTTCCCAATGGCACACTCCCCTCTTTTACAAGTTATTGGAAACATAAGTGCGATGTTTGTGTTCTATAATGATGTTTCTGACTGTCTCTTAGGGCCCTAGTCTTGAACAAGTAGCTGTGGTTGTTTTCATTGTTTGGAGTTTTTTCCTTTGACAACGGCAAAATTCCCAAATCCACTTTTAACTCGACTAACAGACTAACAGAGAGGAGTTTGTCCAGAGCCAGCTAAAACAACACGGAGGCTTGAGCGATTTACTATCCCTGCTCTGCTTGTGAAACATAGATTCTAATGAGGAGTCTTGCAGGCAGCGTGTCAGTCAGTCGGCCGGGGGAGCACCGGGGCAGGGAGTGGACCCGCAGCCAAAGATTGAAGGCTTTAGTCTAGCGGTGTGTTATGGGACAAGCACATGTGTACGTATATATGGCCACAAACCGCAGCCCCCAATGGCTGCTTCAGTACTGGGACAGAGTGTCACTGATGCCTGAAAGCCACTGTTAACATAGGCTTGTGTCTGGGCAAGCTGCATTCCCCCAGAGAGATGCACACCTTATACCACACCATAAATCAATAGCCACTCACTAAGGTTGACTTAACCTCTTAACGGTGCCGTAAAAAAAAAAGAAAAAGTAAAAATAACCCCCCTAGAGTGTTAAAGTGTGCACTAAGATTCGAAGCGTGTTCGTCATTACCCAAAATATGACATGTTAGCGTAGTGTGTTTATGGGTGTTGAGGGCTGTGTGAATTTGCAATGAAAAAACCCTGTCTGTTTGCTTTCCAAGCTAATTAGGAAGGCTATCACCGGACACCCTCTCAGGTAATGTCCTGGACGCATGCCACCACTACCAGATTTCATCATGGTTTAGCCACAACTGCAGCGCCACTGGAAAATGTGCACAGAAAAAATAAAAAAAGCTGAAATTGCCCGCTTGTCCCATGTGTTAGTGTTGGATGTAGTCACCGCGCTGGGGCTTAGGGGCTCCTCACGCTACTGCCAGGATTCTTAAAATGCAGTAACTGATATCTACCTTTTTCCCTCCCTTAAACAGCATGAAATGTTCTGTTATTAAAATAAGAGCAAATCCCGCCGGAATGTTTTACACGCTTACTAGGTGTACTTCAAGGTGTGATATGACACTGGTGAATTGTGGGTTGAATATGGACCTGGGGAATTTGGAATTAGGGGGGGAAAGAAAGGCAGGGACGGTAGCTGTAATTCATAGTTTAAGTTTGCTAAAATACGAACACAGCCTTTTTATATGAATGTTAACCAGTCTGCCCCCTACAGATGAAGGCAAGACACTGCTTTTTTAGCTTTTAGCAAACTTTGTAGTATTATATTTAACAAACTTTTGACAAATTGTGCAAAATTATGTATCCAGTTTAAACAATTACGATAAATAATACTTTTTTTTTTAGTTTTATTTCGTAATTTTGTGTGATATGTAAAGAAAATGAAACTGACTATTTACATTTTTCATAATTATGTCTCAAATATGTGTATTTTTAACACACAAATGCTCAGTTTATATGAAAAGTGAGGTGAAAAAACATGCCAAACTGTATTGTCCTTAATCGTAAATGCCAGCATGATAAATAAAACAGTATCAAGAATCCTATAGCGATGAACGGAGTAGACAAGATCAATGCATGTGTGCCTACAGGGAGCAGGCTAAAAGCATCTACAGCATCTGCGGTAACAGTGGGCGGACACGGCGCACTAATCGCCTCTGTTTGTGTGTGTTTGAGGTCCAGGACGTCCAGCCGGCCCGGTGACAGCTGCACGGTCAAGCAAATCTGAACCAGCAACTGTTGACCGATGACAAATGCTCTGTTTGGAGAGGAGACGCTTTCCTTCTTCTCCTCTGACGTGTTTTAGAGGGATCACAAGACTGGCTGCACTAATGGGAGAAAGGGAGCAGCAATTAGAGATGCAGACCATGTTGGCCTCAGTGATTTCCAAAGCACTTAAAATGTGTAATAAATGATCAAATGAGACAAGTCCTTTTAAGCGTGCAGTCAAATAGTGTTTTCCTCAAAAGCAGGCAGTAATAAGGGAGCCCGCTTTTGATTTGGGTCTTGCTGCACACGCAGAAGTTTGGTGAACTTGTGGCGGAGTAACACAGCTCAGAGCAGCAGGAGGGGCACAGGCCGAGTCAAAAGTGTGATTTAGTTTTTAGTTAGAATGTAATTGAGAAGGTAAGTAATTAATAATGCATTACTATTATTATACATAACATTAGATTGTTGTCTACGTAATTAAATACATATTCTTTACATATAATTAAAGCTTTGGTGCTGCTGCTAAGGATTAGTATTGGATATTGAGCTGATACTTAAAAAAATTGGTGGATTGGATATTAGCTTCCAAATATTGGTTCTGCCAATATCCTGCGTCTATGGGTCTATGTTAATTAATGTAGTAAGACTATTTGCTGGTCATACTTGGCTCAGAAAGTCTTATAATGTATGAATTATGAATTATTATTTAGACAGAGCTGTTCTGTAGTTACTTGAGCCATAAATAACAGCTGCACAGCACATTTGAATCAGTTTGTTTTATGTTATTTTTGTTTAAAAGAACTAAGTGTTGTTGTCTTCATTGGTCTTCGTTAATATTGAGTATCAGCAGAGTCTTTAAGCTATAGTGTCACAATCTTTACAAAATTGTACATCTCAGAGTAGTTTTTGAAAGCCATACCTTACTCTTACTTGAGGAATATATACATGTAACTGTATTCTTTCTGGGCTCTTATTAATATCAGATTTAGTGCATTATTTTTTTAGTTTGACTTACCCTGACCTCACATTAATAAATCAGCTGTTATATCCCGACAGCTGCTCTTACATGTTATTCTTACTTGAGTAGCAGTTTCCCCCAAATACTTTTTTTTTTACTGTGTATATCTGGTTGCAACAGACAATCAGTCAAGGTGTGATTGATTGGCTGTGCGGAAAATAGAAAACAACTCGATAAATAAATGACAAAAAAGAAAAATCTGAGTGTAAACAAGTGGAAGCAGAAAGGAGGATAAGAAATTGTTTGGTCAAGGCTGAAGTCAAATCATTTTAAACGGATCAGTCTTTTTCCACTGTAATCTATAGCCATGTGTAGAGTTGTGTCTGTCCATTTGTGTTACACACATCTGAGATATGTTGCCAAAAGGTTTATTCTGACAAGAGTTGATCCAGCATGTGCACACCATTCAAATTCTATTTTTATTGAAAAAAACATACATATACAAAGAATAAACAAATACACTAAAATTGCAGATTTTAACTTAATAAACTACTTAATTAAGCACAACAAAATATGAACAAAAGACTTTGTAATGAGTTCATAATGAGGGGTTGCGTATTAGGGAATTAATTAAGTAGAATTACTAAGCTTTAAAGGGCCTTTATTATGGAAAATTTACTTTTAGCTTTAACCCATATTATAATGTTGTTACCTTATCAAAAACATACCTGGAGTTGTGTTTTCTTTCATTCACCTTTTATTATTAGTCTGTCTACATCTCCAGGCTGAACATGCTCCACTCCACCATGTGATGTGGTGATAAGATACTACTGCAGCCACTGCTGCCTTGGGGCGGACTGAGGGAGCTGAGGCTGCCAATCTGCCATCAGCCCCTCCACCACCACCACGCACACACCACACACACACACCACTTTCATACTAGACAATGTGTGTGAAGTGCCTTGTCTAAGGAATTCCCTGTGGTCTCCCATACAAGAACTAACCAGGCCAAGCCCCGTTTAGCTTCTGAGATCTGACCAGATCAGGC
>KN514473.1:0-12163 GCA_000787155.1 Scartelaos histophorus
CATGAATCATGCACGCAAACATGAACACGGTGGACGGAGACATCCAGAGCACGTACACGCTGCGTCAGGTGCTCCTCGCTCCATGATCCAGGTGCTTTAGTCCCAAAGTCCACTAAAAGCTTCTGTGTGCACCAAATCCTGTGGGTGCAAAGGGCGTTTCAAAAAGGTCCTAAACGGCGCACTTGAGTGAAAATGGCAAAACAAAAGGCGATTTGTTACGCAAACAAAACTGCACGTTCGCGAGACGTGCCCCTATATTGCAATATCACGATTACCATGACAGCCCTACCCTGTAATGTTTCACAGTAGAGATTATTTGTATCTTACCTGTAACATCTCCCTGGAAATGGTTAAATGTGACACTGTGGCACATTCCAGACAAAAACACCCTCCAGAAAAGCTCCATATTGCATGTTTAAGCATTCATTTGTTCATCAAGAGGACATATTGTGCTTGTTTGCTCTGACACCATGGATCATTATGACATTTTATATGGCAAAATTTATCTAAAATGACTAAATAAAAGAAACAAGCCCGCTGACTTCTGTATTAGAAACCTGTGGTGCTTGAGTAGTCGGTATATCACTGATTATATCACTGATTAAGAAAATAAAATTGGAGAACAAAGTGGAAACAGAGCAGTAGTCATATATTATACATGATAAATCCATTTTAATAACATTTTTTCCATTCCATTTAATTTGAGCATTTTTTTTACAGCTTAAGATTCATATGCAAGTTGTCTTCACGAGTCAGTGATTACTGCAGAAATCGAGCATGCATCTTTATAATGAGCATTTGATTTGTGCTAATGGACATACCTGAGCATTGGATTGAGAAGTTCACGCTGTCAAATATGAGCTGATGAAGGGCATTAAGCAGCTTGGTGTAGAAGATTCACAAAACACAAAGCTCTGCAGCGGGCAGTACATATGCAACTCTATTAGAATTAATGTTCCCAAACTAATACAAGCAGCAAATGAACATGCTCTCATCACGCAGGCAGCACATGTCGGCACCAGCGCGTGTTGCTAGGATATACATTTACCACTGTCGGCCATGTTTCCTCCCCGTGCGCCTGCCATTGGTGCAGAGCTTTGGTCGGCTGCCGTGGCGACCATAGGGAGGCCATTTAGTGAGCGGGCTGGGCTGATGGAGCAGAGCGGGTCGGGGGCGAGTGATGAGATGTGATAAAACAGGCCGCACTGTCATTATCAGAGCTCTCAAGGCTCCAGTGGACAGTTGTGCAATGGCATCAGACCCAGGTGTACACAGCTTTATGGATATTTCACTCTGCACTCTCCAGCACAGGGAGCAGGCAAAACCCACAAGACAAAATGTTTCAAAGGCCGACTTGAAGAAGAACTGCTGTCCTTGTGTCTGCGATACAGCTGGAATCTATGACACTCATGGATCACTGTTTAATTTGCACATTCTGAATTGCAATATTCATCAAAAACGACTTTATAAAAGAAACAAGTCATTTGATTGAAAGAGTCAGCACCTCCAGTGGATATCTGCAGGTCATGCTAGCGAGCAGTAGAGCTGGATATCGCCATGTGTATCTGAATACAGCACATTTCTGATACAATTATTCGGGTTCCTAATTTTTGAAGGGCCCATTTTACACTGTTTTCTGATCAAAAACCTGCCTCTTGTGTTTTGTTTCAGTCACACATGTTTCACATACAAACCCTGAATATTTAGGCTGAGTTATTTTCTTTAACAGAAAATGCTGTTTCACCTTGTTCATGGGTCAATAACATGACCAAGTGCAGTTTCTTCAGTTAAAAAGGTTCAAATTTCATAATAATTCTCAACATACCTGTAGTACCTCTGACCTCCATGGAGCCAAATCATTTATTCAGAAATCATTTGTTATTCTGCGTTTCAAAATGTCATGTGGCACTTATTTTTTTATTTATTTTTTTTTAAACGTATTTAAAATTACTCTAAATCTAATCAAATTGAATTTCTTTCTTTTTTGACATATTTTCTTAAATGTTTCATAGTCCCACATGAAATGTCAGCTTTCTTGAATTGATATTTCCCCCATAATAGAAACAAACATTGTCAAAATTTCATGTTTTCAAATCTCAATATCATGTTCATATGACTCAGAACTTTGTGGCAAAAGGAAAATAAATTTGTCAACTGGACAAAAGGTATTTTGTCTAACTTTTGTCCAGTTGACAAATTTATTTTCCTTTTGCCATGAATTCTACTTGGACGATTGAGGAATTTTTCTCACTCAGAATTTAAATTAACATCCCAACCATGATTTAGAAAATAAAACAATTTTAAGGTTATTCTCGGTTGCATCTCATGACATTTAAGGCCATAGCCAATTCATGTACATGAGAAAACACTAAAAATACTTAATATAAATGTCAAACATAGATTTATGCAGAACTGATGTAATGTAAATATTTTTAAAAAGTTCAATAGAAACAAAATTTTAAAATTAGCCTGTTGAAAATCCTTATACATCATTGACCCTAATATGGAAAGCTCTCAACTTGATTTTTCACTCCATAAACCTTCATTGGAACCATTTGGATAATTTGATCACTGGAATTGCCCATATCTACTGAACTGAAGTTAGACAAAAGGTATTTTGACCTTTGGAGCTGTAAAGACTCATAACACAGACTTACTCAAACGTGTCAATGAAACAAAACACAACTCCAGGTACGTTTTTGATGAGGTAACATTATAACAAGGCTTGAAGCTCACAGGAATCCAATTTGTGAAATATAGGACCTTGAAATTGTGGCTGCCCTCTTGTCTTCTAAACTGCAATATCTTTTGGCGAAATAAAAACTAGTTTACATTGTTTTCAGCCTTTTTAGATTATGTAAACCAAATCATTTTTGGCTTGGCTTGTGGCATAATGTAAGATTAGTTTCATTTCAGCTGAACAGAATAGAAACAGCTGTCCTGGTTCATTTAAAGCCAGTTTTCATCATTCAGCCATTCAGACATGACAAAAATCAGGTTGGCAACAGTGTCTAGATTTGTGGGGGGTCTGGGCTTCTTGGGGGGCTTGATAATGTCTTTCACCACCAACTATGAGGCTGGACTGGTTTAAGATTAATACATGCAATGAAATGGCACAGTTACATCACATTTATGTAATTTAAAGACGCAGTGTGTAGCTTTTGTTGTCTCCACGGCGATGTTTTGCCTAGGATATTATGCAGCATGGCATTAGAATGATCTCTGTAGCATTTATTTCATTAAGCGCATTTTTTATTGATCAAAAATACATTCAAAAGCAGAGTCATTGTGAGTGAGATCGCCTCTCCATAGATCTGACCTGCTCACCTTCTTGTCCTTTGCATTGAGCATTCCACAGCATGTCAACTTGTCAACCTTGCATTCATAATGTTTTTTTTTATTCAAAATTGTCTTAAATTTGCATTAAAGGGACACTCCTGGATCATTTCCTAGTGAGATAAAGTATTGTAGATGTGTGGAGACACTTTTTAAATATTTGTTTCAGTCCTTACATTTTCAGAGTTCGCTAGTGCTAGGCTAGCTCATACAGTATCAATGTGTTTTGTTAGCATGTGACTAAAAACAGTCTTACCCACGACATAAAACACTTGTCAATGTGAATGTCTGTGTCGATGGAATAATTTGATGTAAAACCAACCTTGCATTTGAAGAATTTATGTCTGAAAAGCAGCAGTGAGTTGTACTTCCTGATAGTGGCGGACTGATATCACCGCTGCTGCTGAGAAAATAGTCCCTCAACATGCAACGATTCATGCGATGCAAAGTTACTTTTAATTTTAAAATGATTCTATCAACACAGACATTCACATTGACAAGTGTTTTATGTCGTGGGTAAGACTGTTTTAGTGTTAAGCTAACTGTGCCCATTGACATGCACTAGCCTAGCACTAGCGACCTCTGCAAATACAAGGACTGGATCGAATATTTTTTTAAGTGATTCCACATGTTTACTCCACTCCAGTAAATATGAGGCCCTATGTCCAAAATTGAGTGTCCCTTTAATTCTGTTTATGGGCTCGCCACTCCCTTGATCAGACCTGTAACTTGGCCTGGTGGTGTCATTTACTTGTCTCAATGGAAATAGAACAGTACTTGATATAATACTTGTCTTACTTTCGTATCTTGAGTTCCTATTCAACATTTGACCACATAAAATAAGCAGATTGTGTTTAAATGCCATTATTTTGTTTGACCTGCTTTTCTGTCCTTATTGTGTATTTAATTCAAGCATAAAATCACCCCAAATGTCACAATTCCACAATAACTGACCTTCACGGCCGTCCTCCATACAATCTCGTCTCATGTGGTGTCCGTCTTTTCTATCTGAAATGCCAATTAAATGAGGAATTATCTTTATTTCTTGCTGCATGCTGATTATCAATGATCCTTTCAATGGTCCTTGTGACTCCCCAATTTCCATTCGAACCCTGGTATCATTTAGTTCACTGAGAAAAATAATTGCGGATTACCCAGCCAGCTTGTGTTCATTATGTTATCCTAGACTTGGACAGACGGGGCCTTCTCTGCTTTGACCGAGAGCTCAATTAGTCAAAACGAACTGCCTTTTCACGTCCACATCGCTGTATTATTTGCCTCATTATTTATGTATAGCTTTTTGCATGCAACAGTGTACCTATACTCTTTAGCGGGAATAATAATATCGGAGCCCATTTTGACGCCTACTCCTGTTGATCTCCCACCATTGATTTGCATGAAAGTTTGCATAATTAGCCCCAGACTGCTCTCTATAATGTACAACAGGCTATAGCGAGAGCATAGAACTGGAAATAGAAACGGGGCTATTGTTCTGAGAATCTGTGAAATCAATGGGTGTCACTCACACTGCAGTAGTCCACTCGGTAAAAGTAAAGCATCACACAAGTGGTACTTTAAAGGTGCACAGTATAACCAGGGCTGCACCTCCTCGCCTGCAGTCTGACATTTATTCGGTTCATATGCTGCACTGTTACTTTTGTACATAATAGTCTATTCTTAAGTTATTTTTAGTTATCTATTATCTTGTTTTATTGGATGTTACCATTTTCCTGCTGTTCTTGAACTGTACATTGCAACACTGGAATTTCCCCACTGTGGGACTAATAAAGGCATATCTTATCTTATGTTATTGGTCTTAAATGCAGTATGTCACTCCTTCATCCTTACAACACCAGGCTAATACATGGGTCAGATCTGTGGAGGGGTGATACAATATTGTGCATTTACGTCATGGGACACATTTGTATATTGGAGCTTTTGTGTTTGTGTTATTGTGTTTTTCCATGTGTTTTTTATTGCATGAAAACACAGATCAGTCCACTGCACCAGAGGAGCTACAACCCCAGGAGAGCAAACTGTACAAACTCCCGCATTTAAGAATAAACCCACCTGTAAGAGTTTGGACCAATCACAGAGCAACATTGTGGTTTGGGCAGAAGCCAAAGATGGAGGGTCCCAGTAAACTAAAACAAACACACAGACATACTTTACCGTATTTTTGTGAACATACAGACTATTTTGTGTGAAAATGTGCAGAGAGAATACACCTTTTGCATTTGTGGACAGGGAAGATGCCTGTGCTTTTCTCTAAACTGGATTTAACACAAGTTTGATTTCTCAGCTTGTTCCACTGTCACACTTTGGCCAATCAGATCTTTTGGAAGGTTCTGTCTTTCCCTGATTGCTTTCAGCAAGAGCTGTTTCAGCTTGAAAATGTGTATAACTCCAATAAAGAGTTATTTCAGTCTGGCTTCTGCCAGGTTAAGGTGACCTTGCCCTCTGAAAGTATGCATGCTTTTCAAAGGATTTTTCAGCTATACAAATGGCCTGATGTTGAATAAGTGCCAGACGGAGTTAAATGCCACACTGTACACAGCAGTCTCATCTCCACAAGAAGGTGGCACCTGCTCACCAGAAAAGTGACATGGATTGTATCAGAAGGTACAGCTCATTAAATAGTAATTATTAATGTTCTCAAAACTCTTAGTCAGCAATAACTTGTGTTGACATTGCTCCTTTAGCATCAGCCTGTCTGTAGCTGGAGAGACACAAGTGCCTTAAATGGATCCTTCACACTCAAAGGTCATGGCGTACTGCTGACTATAACTGCTCCATCAATGTCTGTAAAACTGTTTGGCTTGTGACTAGTGCGTGAATGTCTTCTGACTCGGCGTGCAGTGAGAGACATTAAGTACAGTAGAAAAGAGAGACGAGTCTTGACATTTAAAGAGAATTTCTAATCTCTGCCCCTGCTGATAAAGTCTGTTCCATGTAGACCTGATGTACGTGTAATGTACATCAGGGGCATTCCAGTGGTGAAGCGCTCAAGTGATCTAAAATAATATACTGACAAATATAGCAAAATACTGTGCATGCACGATAGCATAATGAATAATGCACCAAACTGTAAAGAGCGACTTTGAGTGTCTGGAAGAGCGCTACATAAAACTAATGCACTATTATTTATTATTATAGTCAACAGAAATGCATATTTTTTTCTTTGTTGAAATCTATAGGGAATTTATTTTTGTTAAAGTCCTTAATTAAATAAATACCAGTAATCCATAAGGGTCAAAATGTGAGCAAATGTGGATCCAAAACGTGACAATTTAGAATTTACATTGCATTGTCAAGGCAAGAATATCTTCATTTATCCATAAAATTACAGTTTGATAATCTTCTTGGGTTTAATTTCTTTTAACCATTTTCAACAACCTGTTTTTGGCAAACATTAACTTAACATTTATCTTGTTTGGTCTCAGTTCAGTACATACGTTCCAAGCGCTTACACATTATATTGCTTTAATTCCCTGTCAAGACTTCATTAAAACTGCCACTTTGCATATTCAGATGTCGCGCTGAAGCCAAACCCAGTGCACGTTTCCTTATGGTGTGAGGAGAGGGGGCGTGGATCTCCCGTTTCACCACAGGGGGAGCCTTCAGCGCTGCGCCGCAATAGAGGACTCTCTGCTGAATTATTGATGCTGTGGATGGATAGTTCCTCACTGCAGATGTGTGTAGTGTTACCTGGAAGCACTGCTCCGCTGGGCTTTGGCTCCATTCTCGGCACTTCATACTTCTCATGCACCAATATTGTCTTACCGCTTTGAATCGGGATCGGTTCAACTTTTCAAACTCGCCTGTTGCTAATGTTTTGATTTCGTCTTCTTTTGAAATCTGTTTACAGCCGTTTCAAATAGAGCTGCTAAACTGGAGGACTAAAGATGAGCGAGAGAAAAGAAGGGGCGTGGCCTAGAGACATAAAGAACAGTGTGATTGGGTGAAGTATCCACACTGGAAGGCAGCACAGACACATTTAGATTTATGTGTTTTTGCCCAGAAAGCTGCACATTGGCCTACTGTAGTTTGCATGATTAGTAGATGATGCTACTAAAACACCGTATACACTGTTTAGTTCCACTTGGCATTTTGCAGTTTGGTATTCAGGATCTTCTTTGTTCGTTATTTTCTGGTTAATATTTGCAATTTGTCATCCTTCCTGAGGCTCTTGTTTTGTTTTTGTCTGTTTTTTTCTTGATATTTTCACACGGTCAAAGGTACATTGTGTAACATTGTGAAGTCTTTTAATCTTCATGGAGACCAAATCTGACCAAGTTAGATGGCGAGGCCTCTCCTTCCTCCTTTTTTTGTTTATTTTTATTTTTTTTGTAAGGTAGAATTGTTTAATGTCAGACTGTGAGACATTCCAGGCCAAGGACTGACATATCCACAGAAACGAGCAGGATGATCGTCCCCCAGTCAAAAAGTTACATAGCGCACCTTTAATTTTGTTAGATGGCGAGGCCTCTCCTTCCTCCTTTTTTTGTTTATTTTTTTTTTTTGTAAGGTAGAATTGTTTAGTGTCAGACTGTGAGACATTCCAGACATATCCACAGAAACGAGCAGGATGATCGTCTCCCAGCCAAAAAGTTACATAGCGCACCTTTAATTTTGTTACTGTGTAAAACAGCTGTGGTCATGAGCTCTGGGTAGTGACCAAAAGTACGAGATCGCGGATACAAGTGGTCGAAATGAGCTTCCTCCGCAGGGTGGCTGGACGCTCTCTTAGAGATGGGGTGAGGAGCTCAGTCACACGGGAGGAGCTCGGAGTAGAGTCGCTGCTCCTTCACGTCGAGAGGAGCAGGAAGTGGCCGGGGTGAAGGAAGTCTGGGAGTCCCTGCTTAGACTGGCCAAGTCCCGGCCCTGGATGAGAGCAGAAGAATGGATGGATGGTGTAAAACAGTGGCTCTCAAATGTTTTGCACCAATTATCACCAGAAAACACGTGACCAACCAGGTCTAAAACATGACTATTTGAGGTCTACATAAGGACTAAATCACATCTCCATTCTAAACACTACACACTCTCGAGCATTAATATTGTTTACTGCTTTGCATTGATCTATTCTGCTGTTCAAACTTCTCACAGAGGTATTGTTTTTGAGGACTTTAGAAACCAATGTGAGTTTGACAGCACATGCACATCAGCTCTACCACTGAGGCACATCACAGCGCAGTATCTGCAGTGAAATGTCATGATAAAACAGCCCTCTTTCTGAACTTTTTCTGTTTGAGTTTCTCTAATGAATAGTAATTACTTTTTTTGAACACGATGATGAAAACTCTAAATCTCTTGACTTCAAAACCTTTATTCTGGGTTTCTCAGTGTTTTCTTTTTCAGATTTGCAATTTCCTACCTCTTGAGGCTATTGTTTCTGCAATATTTTCACATTACAAACAGTGCTTAGTAGTAATTAGTCAACTTGTATTCTGTAAGCAAATCAAATTAACACTAATCTTCATTTTATTATTTTCAAAAAGAGATGTTCTTGTCTCCCCAGAGGCAAAATATATTTGACACATATTATGCATTCTTGTGGCTTTAATTGTCTTTTAAACATGCATTCCACAATTTCTAACACAAAATTTGTGCATATTTGAAAATGTACTTTGATAAAACACACCCATTTCCAATGAGGGATTTAGGCACTGGAGCTCCCTCCCCCATTTGTTTGTCTGCAGAATGACTTTGATAATAGTTTATGGGCTTAAATACAACGTAAATATATATCCAAAGTTTTATCTATGACGCAACTAAACAGCTAATATGCAAACAGAGCATTTTTGTGTGCTCAGAAAAGATTACTTTGGATTTTTGGATTATTGAAACGGGGTGAATGAAATAAAATACAACTCCAGGTATGTAACTGATGAGGGCACAACATTACATGTTTTTAAAGGTCATATATTACACAAAAATGACTCTTTAGCCATTTTAGAATGTTTTCACTTTATCAAAAACATACCTGGAGTTGAGTTTTGTTTCATTCACACATATTTGAGTAATCCTGGTTCATTAGATTGTCTATATTTCCATTTAGTTTAAAATTTAAGAGCAAAATTGTACCTTTGTTTAGCAAAAAGTGGCAATTCCAGTATTTATATTATCCAACTGATTCTAGTGAAACTGTATGGAGTTTAAAAACACAGTGGAGTGTTTTCTCACCCCAAATATGCAATTTTTGTGTGTTGAGGTATGTTTGTGATGAAAAAACAACTAAACCAAGAGCAGAAAAAAGCGTGATCTGGACCCTTTTAAAAACAAGTCGATTATAAAGGCACAAAGTTTTTTTTTTTTTCTGGGAGGTGTGTACAAAAGCAGTAAATCCAGTCCAACAGTATTTTCAGTTAAGCAGCTCTTGTTCTGTTATTTTTCCAGCTCAACCCCCCCGCCCACGTCTCGCTTCACTCCTCAGCGCTCCCACAGCCCCAGACGAACTTTGAGCCCATCGGTCAGTTTATCTTCTGTCCCGCTCGGCCCGGTTAGCGCCACAGAGAAGTGTGAAGCGCTTTGAGTGGAAGTGGCCCACACCTCTGGACATCAACACAATGTAACACTCCGGAGTGATCTCGGGTCAGGGGGAGGAGGTGCGAGGAGGCCATTTTGAGCTTTTAAAACACCTAAATAATGAATGAACGGAAAAAAACATGAGCCTGGAGAGCTTTGTGTGGATTTTAGCCACTATATGTTCATGGGTGTTGCTTAGCGGGCTGATCTTATTGGAAAATTCTGAGTCTGGCTTTCAGATAAATGCAGTTAAATGGGGCATAGTCAAAAATGTGATGCGTGCGTTTCCATGGAGATGTTTTTGCATTATCTAGAATACCCCACAGTATAGCATTTCTATCGTGACTTTATTCTGGTTTATGGATTTAAAAAGACCTCATAAACATCCAGCCCACTCAGTTAGAATAAAAAAAGAGTAATCGAATTCATGCAAAAAAGATGAATTAATACAAAACTGTGCCAAGTGAAAAGATCTCAGTAGCTACAAGTGAACCACCACGTGAAAAGTTACATATTGAACCTTTACAACTGTGTTAAAGATATAGTTTCTTCCTCTTTTTCCCTTTTCCCTTTCCGCCCCGTGAGCTGCATATTGGACAGAAACACTTCCTGAGGCCTGAGATCCCCCGGGCAGCCATATTGATATAGCCGCTCTTTTGAATGTAAGCTCTTGTCTGAAACCGTAGCCTCCTCTTCCAGATTAAATACCTGCTGAGTGAGTCTTTTATGGTTTATAAGAAGGCAACCCATACCTGCTGCTCTTTCATTTCACTGCAAGGAATTATGGGTAAAACGAGACTGTTGATCACATGCCTCTCGCACTTATCCAATCAGGTTTATCCCAGCAAAGATCTGAGGAAGGAGAAACAGGAGAGGGTTATATCGGCCAAACTCGATATGATACAGGGGTAGAGACTGAGCCTGTCTGCTTGTAGCTGTGGGTAGAAGGGGGTCTCACAGAAGTCAGTCATTTTTATACTGATTTGCTATTTCATTTCGAATGCCCTCCCTTCCATTTTCCCTAATATTCTGCCTTTGGGTCGCTCAACTAATAGTTTTGTAGATGTTAATAATGAAAATTGAGAAATAACTTTTATTTTTGTATTGTTTCATGGCCAATATA
The DNA here is from genome assembly GCA_000787155.1 of Scartelaos histophorus. Lineage (NCBI taxonomy): Eukaryota > Metazoa > Chordata > Actinopteri > Gobiiformes > Gobiidae > Scartelaos > Scartelaos histophorus. The sequence goes on from KN514473.1 coordinate 10,988, forward strand.
CTTGACAGGTTGTGCAAAATTAAAGATGTATTTCGACACCTTCCTAAAATCGCATAAGTAATTTTTTCAGGTTTTTCAGGAAACACAAAAAACTCCCCCCAAAATTTAAATTATTTTAAATTATTATTTAAGCATTTTTTTGCCTAAGTAAACTTAAGCAAAAAGTGACTTAGGCGATTATTTTAGGAAGGTGACGATTATGTAACTTTGAAAGGTTCTTGTATTAACTAGAATATTCCACAATATGGCTTTAAATCTGACTTTCTTGTATCTGTCATCATAGGTGTTTTACTTGCCTCTCCGCAGATCTGACCTGCTTATCTTTATGGTCATAGATAAGTTTAATGGTAATTGGTCACATTTTCATACAGCACTTTTCCACTTTTAAGGCACTGGGAACCACTCACCCATTCACAAACTCATACACCAGTGTATGCAGACACTGGAGGCAAAGTGGGTCAAGTGTCTTGCCCGAGGACACGACAACAGCATTCATCTGTAGGAGCTGAAATGGTCTGACCGCTAAACCGATGTTTATATCAGTGGACAAACGCTCTATCAATGTGCTGCTAAAACAGTGAGTGTCAGGGGCAGACGGAGTGACGGAAACAGAGGCACAAGATACAAACTCAGGAAATAATAATCATTACTCACCTCTTGTACAGGTGTAAATATAAACTGCAGCATTTTATCCACATTATCAATAGAATTTGTCCTCCGCAAATAAAATTGAGATCCAGTCCACCACAAAACAGAGCTGTTAATCCAGTTTGAAGCATTCTTTAAAAGTAAAAAGGCGAGAACATTTCCTCACGTGTTTTACATCCACACAAGTGAAGCTGCAGATTAGCAATAATGACTCTGCTTCCTGTTCAGCTCAGATACTACATCACCTCCCACTGGATGTGTGACGAGCTAATGACATTTAAATCCACATTTCTAGTTATTTTGGTGAGAGTAACTTAAAGTATTGCAATAGTAGTGTAATCCCTTCATATTGTAATTACGAATTACTTTGAAATTGCAGTAACAAGTAATACATTTTGAAGTATTTTGCCCAATACTGATGGCTAACGTGACCTCAGCATTTAACCCAACACGACTGCATTCTCCGGACCATATGCAAAACCCCCATCACCATTCTTGCTATTGTACACACCCCATTCAAACAGATTG
>KN514479.1:2947-18003 GCA_000787155.1 Scartelaos histophorus
TTCATCTATTTACATCAGCCCAAACTTTGTGTAGTGTAGTGAGTAAAAATGGTCGACATAACTGAGCGTCTATGTTTTTAACAATTGAAAAAGTTACATAATACCCCCTCTAATGCGTTCTTTTGCATGTCGGTAGTCCCAAAAAGCTGAGTCAGTGATCCGGACATCTGTTGTAAATGCACTGCAACAGTTGGGGAAAATATGGATACTTGACAAACTTACATTTTTTAGGTTATGTAGTTAGCGTTAATAAAGTTGACGTTGCTAGCTCCTGCTATTAAATTGAGTAAATGTTATTAATTAAATGTTAGCTGTCGGTGACTCAGTTATGGCAGTTTGAGTATTCCATCCATCCATTTTAGGTTATGTAGTTAGCGTTAATAAAGTTGACGTTGCTAGCTCCTGCTATTAAATTGAGTCTGTTAGCTAATGTTAGCTGTCGGTGACTCAGTTATGGCAGTTTGAGTATTCCATCCATCCAACTCGATCTGCTAGCATGAGTTTGTGTCTCGGAGCCCTGGTTTGATTGGCCATTCGATTGCACTCTCCAGAGTCGGAGGTCGTTTTTCCCCGAGTCCCGAGCACAATAGAATGCAGCATTAGAGCAGTTATTTCTCAAATAAATGGCAAATTACACATCATGGTCTGCATAATTGTGCATCCCTTTCTATTTTATTTGTAAATCCAAATCCAAATGTAATATTCATCATGGAAATGCAAGAAGTGCTGTGGCTCTGCGCCCTGGGCTGACAGGAGCTGTTTCCATGACTGCAACAGTAAAGTCATGAGGCCATTGCACTTTCTTTTATTTTGAGGCAACAAGGATATTTTTAGTTTACTTACAGACTTCATATTTTGCACTTTTTGGCTAAGACCCTAAATTAAGCATCTTTTATGTCAAAAAAGTTGTTTATACATGTGTTTTGTATGAAGGAAAGTGATGTAAGTGTGTGTGTGTGTGTGTGTGTGTGTGTGTGTGTGTGTGTGTGTGTGTGTGTGTGTGTGTGTGTCAGCATTTTTTATGTAAAAAAAAGTTGTTTATACATGTTTGCTGTGTGTTTTGAATGAAGGAAAGTGATTTTTGTGTGTGTGTGTGTGTGTGTGTGTGTGTGTGTTCCTGTAGCTTATATTACAGCCATATGACACAACTACAGCAACAGATTGTACTGAAAAAAATGTATAACACTTTCTTAGGGGGTAAAAGAGTGAGAAAGTTTTAATATGAAAATTTGAAAAAGTCCAGGTGAGGACAAATGTGCTCAAATTACTTACTGTACTTACTCTGAGAATTCTCCAATGTATTTTCTTAATTTGTAACACTCATAGAATTCAGCAGCGTCGTATAGTCAATTTGGTGTTTAAAAAAAAAATGTTCTGCTCTACTGTGATGTGCCGTTAAAAGTCAGCGGGTTTGTTTATTTAAGTTCTTAGATTCTTAGATCAATATTGTGCAAATTATGATAACGATTCACAAGTAGATAGATTAGAACTATAGAGCAGATACAATGGGTCTTCTTTAAAACCTAAACTTTACCTGAATTGCACTTTTAATGCTTTTCTAATCCCAAATTAAAGTTACACAATGACGGTATAGTGAGAGTTACTTAAAGATACACTGAGTAACTTTCTAGCTGGGGGTTTGTCACCTTTTTGTTCCTATGAATATGTCACTTTTCTGCTTAGAATGTTCCACAGTGTGACATTAAACAGCTCTACTTTACACTGATTCAGTTACAGGTGGTTTTTGACAGACCCTCCACTAGAAAAGTTACACGATGCACTTCTAAATTCCATTCTCTACAACAGTATTCTCACTTTAACAAATGTTTGGCCACTCTACACCTCTTCATATAACAAAATACTCCTCAGAGCCCTCTCCAGGTCCCTCGTGCTGAGCGTCTGTAGCGTCTGTATTGACAGATAGCTCCTCTCCCGCCGCACTGAGGTCAGCATTATAGGCTCCAGCCCGTCACTCCTCATCTGCATTTTTACATAATTCATCAAGAAAAAACCTGCTCCACAGACCTGACGCTCCCTGCTCCCAGATGAAGTCCAGGTTTAATTTATTCAAAACCAGTGACAATACCAACGAGAGTCCTGCTGCCAAAATGCCGTTTCCAAATTATGGTGATGGAATTTTAAATATGATTGGATTAAAGAGGGCGAAGTCAGCTTTTGAATTTTTCATGCGTATAGGTCTCTCTGTCACTGTCACATTTAAGGGGCTGTAATAAAACTATACTGCGCTGAATTGTGGTTTTGAGGGTTAAACGTGCCTCCGAAGCCAAAAATGTGACAGGACCTAATTCGAAAAACCCTTTTTAATCTCGTTCCTTGGTGGTTTATAGCTTCTGGACAACATAATGCAGACTTTAATTTTGTTATAAACTTCCACTTAAGCTGCACTTTTTAAAGGTGCAATAACTTTTCTCGTGGTTGATCTGCTTCCAAGTTGTCTCCATGGAGATCTTATTGCTTTGTCTAGAATGTTCCACAGTGTAACAGATCCATCTTCCATTAAAGGTCTTAAATGACACAAAATGGACTCTTGTGAGCTTTAAGTCACGATAGAATGTTGTTACTTCCTCGAAACACAGTGCACCTTTAACTTCTGGTCGGGGATCTGCCGCCTACGTGTTTCCATGGAGATAGCGTTGTTTGGTTCGGTATGTTCCACAGTATGGCATTAAACTTATCTATACTTCCACAAGGACAACCAGGTGGTAGATATAGTCCTTGTTTAGTCCTGGTTCAGTCCCTCGTTTAGTCCTGGTTTAGCTCTGATCAGGTGGTTGGTTTAGTCCTGTTTTAGTCCTGTTTTAGTCCTGGTTTAGTCCTAGTTCAGTCCTTCGTTTAGTCCTGTTTAGACCTGGTTCAGTCCCTGGTTTATTCCTGGTTTAGTCCTGTTTATTTGAATGTTTTACTGTTGTTCAGTAAGAATGTTTTGTCCGTGCATTTTGTTTGAGCCATTCGTATAAATGAATAAATGATCAATTCAGTTCCATATTGTCCAACATTCCAGGCGGCATTTCCATGGAGACAAGCAGGTGGTTAATCCCCTGCAGGAGAAAAAAGTGCGACATTCTGTAACAGCCCTGCAGGAAGTCACAAGCAATTTAAACATAATAGAGAGGTATAGCAGAACTGTAAAGCCGATATTTTTGATTCTCAAGTAGTTTCAGAAAGTGGGGTCATTATTCAACCATAAAGGTCTGATTGTTGTTAGAAGAAAAGACTTAAAACTGTGAGATTAATGGCCAGTTTGTGGAGCCAAGGTTCAAAAGTTGTTTCTAAAAACTCATAATGTCCCATAGAGTTATTGATATTTTGACATCACGATAGCAGTGACATTAACACTGCCCAATAAGCTTCAAGATCATCTGAAAACTCAAGAAAAAATAGAAAATGGATGTAAACAGCACATTTCCAGGAGTTTTCAAAGGTGAGCGTGACTAACTGACAAACTGTTGGCTAATGCTTGCTAGCTTGTGACAGTAATTTTATTAGATAGGAGCACAAATCAGCTCACCTGCTGGAGTTCCAACTATGTCAGCTCTTCCTGGTCAGATTGTGTTAATAAAGGTCAGATTAAAGTTTCACAAGCCTCAGACAGAGCAGTGCTTACAGATAGCATCACACCCTCAGGGAATTTTGATGACATCATCTCATGCCCCTGAAATTCATCTGAAACAATGACATCATCAAATTCCACACAGATTCTAACTTGGAACACCATGGATTTATAATATAAACTGGATAAGGCTTTCCCCCTATGTCCCTCTGAACAACTAGTGGCTGCTCCAGGTACTGCAGCTTACAGAAGGTTGGGCCCAGAATTCTCCTGTAGAGCGGAATGCATTTTGGGGGAATTCAAACTGCCCATGTAGCGCACCGGTGGGTTAATACTTATCTAAAAGATAGACATCAGTTTGTTGAAAATGACAAATATTAAGTCAGGTGTGCATAAAATTGGTTGTGGGGTGCCTCAGGGTTCAGTCCTTGGGCCTTTACTTTTTCTAATATGTTAACAATATTACATCAGTGTCATTATTAAAGTGTATTTTATTTGCAGACGAGACCACTGTTTTACTCAGGATAAAACATTAAGGATGTTCTAGAGGTTGTAGAGAAAAAAAAAATCTAACTAGTTTTATTGTAATAGATTGTCCAGAACTATCACTAAAACAAAATTCATGGTATTGAGTTGTAGGAAAAAGGTGTCAGTGCCAAATTATTTACTGAGATGAAGAAATAGAGAGGGCAGGGAGTTTTTGAGTGTTATGATCGATGAACATCTGACATGGAAATCCCAGATTATGTCAAAATGTAATCATCCCAAGTAATAGCCATGTTACATAAGGCAAAAGAGTCATTAAACAGGTGAGCATTGTATTTGTTGTATAATTCATTGATTGTTCCATATTTGACCTGTGCTTGTAAACTTATGTGTATCCAGTTTTTCTTTTACAGGAAAGAGCTGTAAGAATCATCAACGGAAGTGGAGACAGAGACTCAACAAACCCAATATTTATCCAGTTAAAGACACTGAAATTTAACAAATTGGTGGAACCCCATATTTAAAAATGATGTACAAAGCAAATCTTTCCCACAATCTCCAAAGAAAATTTACAAAGAGAGAAAGTCATTATTACTTGAAGGAAATTGAAATCTTAAAAAAAACAGGGTCAGAACAACGGAACAGAACAACAATGGAAAAATGTGTTTCAATCAAAGGTGTGAGCTTATGGAACAGTCCGAATGAAAAAGTCAAAGCTTCAAAATCTATGCAAGTGTTTTAAATGGTACATGAACATGGTAATGTTGATGATAAAAGTGTGAAGTATGAACTGTCCTTTTGTGCTCATTTAAAAGTATTTAATATTGAGTATGTAAAATAAATAAGTTGCTTATAAATGTAGTTGAAACTGTTGAACTGTTGCTAATGTTTTATTTTGAGTGAAAAGGGGCAGATATTACAGGACTACACTTCTTTCTGCTCCTTTTCATTCACATTGATGTATGAAACAGAATTATTTTGTATTCATCTTTCATAAATTATTTTTTTTTTAAAGAAATGAAATTAAATGTGTTCGGCTGACAGGGCATCCAGCTTTCACACAGGTTGGATTTTGTAGGGATTTTTTACTATTTTCTCAATATAAACTTAAATCCTCAAAGTGCCTAAAAGACTTAGCCTAGCCTAGCTCTAGCAGCTCTCTGATTGGTCCAAACGCTCCACGCCGTGCACATTACAGACGTCACACAGTGGGAGGAGCTTGCACGTTTTGAGGAAGTAAATGCGAAAGAGAAAATGATTTTTGGGCCCATGAGCCAAAGAGCACAGGCCACTGGAAACAATACGACGCCATCTTGGGTTCACCTGCTGATTCTATTACACTGCTATGATTAATACGGCATGACGCACAAGTAGTTCCGACAACAGCCAAATCATGGTTTTATATCACTGCACTGAGCCCATCGCGTGACATCACCATAGCAACATGTAAACACATCCACAAACTGCTCTGAGTAGAATGTAGGGACTAGCTTCATAACTCATTTGATTTGATTTGATTTGGGAAACAGCCTTTTCACATTCACCGTTGAGACATTTCAGTTTGTAGCCGTGGTCCAAGCGCATTAAACAACTTTTAGGAACACCACTCCACGACTTACAGAACGTCAATAATTACCCATAATCCTCTGCGAACTGTCTAAAAACAAAAGTGATCGCTTCGTCAGAATTTGTCAGAAAAATCAAAGCCTGTCACGAAGTCGAATGAATTTCTAAGTGGCATCAGCAAAAATCAATGATCGTTACAGATTCGGTTTCAATAAAAAGATCAATATTTCTCAAACAGGACGGACACGAGCGGGGACAGAAGACACAGCAGAGTCCTCACAGTGGGCTGAGTTGTGATTTTTTGGAGTATTGCTATTACGTTTATGCTTTTAAGGTCCTATATAACACAAAATTGGACTCTTGTGAGCTTCAAGTCATGTTACAATGTTGTTACCTCCTCAAAAATAGACCTAGAGTTGTGTTTTGTTTCATTCACGTTTGAGTAACCCTTTATTATTGTCTCTTATTATCAGTCTACATCTCCAAACCTCAAACTGGTCTGTTCCACCTTGTGATGTTCAGTAGAAATTGGCTGAAGTCATCCAAATGATTCTAGTGAAGGTGCATGGAGTTGAAAAACACCTGCTTACATAGACCGCACCTTTAATTGGAAATGCTATTGTTTTGTCAAAGGACGTCCTCTCCGCACCTGGTCCAAACCCGGTCCAAAAGTACCAGCCCACTCCTGGGACATCATGACCCAGATCAGGACTCAGAACTGGGGTAGGTTTCCCTTTAGGACTGGGCAGGTGCTCAGAGGACACGTCTCTGTCACAGGTCTGATGCTTTCATTTCCATTTTTTTTTTCAGAGATTATTTTTCGACTAGTCAAATGATTATTTCTGTTGTACATAGAGATTCATTTCTTTTTAACCGTTGCAAAAATGGTGACAGAAAACTTTTAGAACCTCCACAATGATAAATGACTGGCTCCAGGTGCTGGGGAGGAATTGTTATAAAAAAAAAAAAGTACTCCAATCCCAAGTGAATCTGAGCCTCCTGAGCCTTAACCTGCAGACAGAAACACACATCCTGCATTTATCACATTCTCCGTTCATGTTCAGGCCTCATGTGAAGCTCAGAACCTCCACAATTCCCTCCCTGAGCTGCAGAAGCTGCACCAGCACTGACTCAGGGCTGGTGCAGGTCCTGGGCTTTAGTTAGTTGCATATGGAAACTGACAACCCAAATGTTCTACCGCTCACATGAGGCTCTTTCTACTTTCTGATTGGACAGTCGTCTTAAGAACCAAAACACCAAATTATACACTGCAAAAACAATATCTAGGCAAGTTAAAATGACTTAAATTAAGAACATTTTACTTTATTTGAGTGGCAAAAACAATCTAGGCAAGTTAAAATGACTTAAATTAAGAACATTTTACTTTATTTGAGTGGATTCAACTTGACAAGTGAAGTGTGTTTCTCTTAATTCAAGCAAACATTGATTTAGTTTCTTATTTTAGGTGCAAAGAGTTGTTATTTCTCTTATTTTAAGCGTGGTAAGATGTATTTTCATGTTTTAAGTACGAAAAGTCTTGTTCCACTGGCAGATCATTTTGCTTATAGTGAAATTTACTTAGATTTTAATAAAACTTAAATTCAAGTCTTATAAACATGGTTAGATATTAGGTTTTGCGTTGTAACCCTGAGTGTGTGTATGTCCATGTAGATGCAGTATCCTGTTTTCAGTCTCCTGTGGTGATAAACCAGTGTCAAAATACTGTATAAGAAACTAATACTACAGGAGCAGTTTTTTTACCCCCAAAATGACTCAAACTCCTGCCAGGACCTTTTAAGTAATAATATAAATAAACAAAATAGAGAAGTCTACTTTTTAATACAACTGCATTTTAACATTGTGTGTTGCTCTAAACTGATGCTCTAACCCTGAGACTCTTGTATTTTTCAGCTGTTAAAAACAATTTTGACTGAAGCTGTGACAGAGCTCCAAAGTCTTATGTTCTTTACTGAATGTGTGAATTCTTTTTTTTTTGTTGTTAGAAACCTGTTAAAAAGTCTTAAGTTTGTTAAAGTTGCTACATATTTAGCTCCTCCATGCATGACACAGTTACTATAGCAACCAGTCTAAATATCCAGAATACTCTAATAGCGCTTGTACACAGGTATGAGTATCGTGGTTTCTCTGCTGCTCATTAACAACTTGTTCATCATGTCCAGTGTTTTTGCAATTAAGAATAATCAGCATTAGAAATTAGTGACATTATTAGACATTATTTATAGAACCGTTTATAACACTCAAGGTGACCAAAATTTAAATCAAGACAACATAAAAACATCCATAACATAATGTATATCTGGGGCACAGTCAGGTCAAGTTTATGAAATTCTAAATCTTCCATAGAGTTTCGTCTATATTTTTAATAATATATGGATCCTTTGAAAAATTGTAAACAAAAGCAAAATTCTGGAAAAATCTAAATTCTGGAATGGAGGCAGAAGTGAACTGGAACATAATGTGACTTTCATGGGAAAACTAGGATTTATTTAAGAATATGAACACAAATTATGAAAAATCAAGGATAGTTTAGAAAAGTCAGACCTCTAAGATCCATGTGAATGATTCAGCGCCCAGATTAAAAACAATTATAATTGTGTTTTATATTATTTGTTCATTTGACAAGAGTTTATGATCCACGCTAAGCATTTTCACAAAGGCAAAATCCACATTTTGAGTTTTTACTGGACAAATCCTTACAGAAATGTTGAGTTTTTCACTTCATCTACAGATATATTACAGATTTCATCATAAATGATCCTTTTTGTGAAGCCTAAATACTATTTTAGGGTTAGAAAACTGAAGATTTGTACCTTGAAAATTCAAAATAGTTGGTAATTTTTTGTTCTAATGTCACAAAACCGTCAGCATAAGATCCGCTGGTCAGTTAATCATTGTAAATATATTATGCTAGCTTCATTTGCCTCCATTGCCTCCAGTCCTGAAGTCTGAACATTCTGATGACGTAAGATTTGAAGACTGACCATGTTTTAATTAGAAATGTGTTTGCAGCCCCACACCCTCGCAGAATAACCTCCCCAGCTCCCGACGTCCAGTGTTTGATCATAAAAGTGAATGTCCCGTGGCGTTATAGAGTCAATACTAAAGTCTCACTCTGTACCTTTGATCGGACCACACCAGCTCTATAAATATTATATAAGTGTCATAACAGTAACCTTCAGATTCCATTGTGTCTGTGTGTTCCCTCAGTGGCTCGGAGGATTACACTGCAGCTAATTTACTCAACGTCCAGACCCAAAGTCGACTATTACGAGCATTCAAAAGTCGTTCCATCATCCTAAACGTACGTGGACTTGTGTTTTGTCTCATTCACGCGCTTTACCTGCATTATTATCTATTTATCTGCATCTCCAAAGCTCAAAGTTCCACCTCATGATGTCATGTCACACTTTTAGTTCAGAGATTGGCAATAGGCTCTATTCGCATGACGACTTCCGGTGTAGTTCCCGACACTGGGCATGGGATAAAACAATAAAACTGTGGATTTAGCAGCAGCGTTTTCACAACCTGCCAAAGTTTTCCACGGGGGACGGGACTCGAATCACGTCTTCAGCGTCACTTACAGAAAGCTGGTTGGAAGTGTTGATCTGCTGAACGTAACAAAACGCTACAGTGACGTATTTTATTTTAAATTAAGCAGACAAATCTACCCAAATAATACACAAATCAAAAGGCAGTTTATAAAAGGAAAAAGAAAGAATACAATGAGAACTAGATGAAGAAAACCGGGACATTTTCTTCCATTTCCTTCTAGTTTTTCACAGAGTTACTGCAGCCGACAGTATTTCCAAAAGAACTCAGTGTAAATCTTGTGTGTTAGACATGTGTGAATGAAACACAACACAACTCCAGGTCTGTTTGCGATGAGGAAACAACACAAACAACATTATAGCAGAGATCAGAAAATACAAAATGAGATTTGGCACAGTTTCTAATCTATAAACTGTGTTGTCGGGCAAATCTCTCCTTGTATTTTTATACAAAGGGAAGTCACGTCTCTACTCCGTCTGTCGCATCTCAAGCCAAACACACCAAACACAACCGTCCAGTCACATGTGTTTATTTCAGTTTGGAGTTTCGCTCATTGATTCTGCAGAAATCGAACTAGATGAAGAAAACCGGGACATTTTCTTCCATTTCCTTCTAGTTTTTCACAGAGTTACTGCAGCCGACAGTATTTCCAAAAGAACTCAGTGTAAATCTTGTGTGTTAGACATGTGTGAATGAAACACAACACAACTCCAGGTCTGTTTGCGATGAGGAAACAACACAAACAACATTATAGCAGAGATCAGAAAATACAAAATGAGATTTGGCACAGTTTCTAATCTATAAACTGTGTTGTCGGGCAAATCTCTCCTTGTATTTTTATACAAAGGGAAGTCACGTCTCTACTCCGTCTGTCGCATCTCAAGCCAAACACACCAAACACAACCGTCCAGTCACATGTGTTTATTTCAGTTTGGAGTTTCGCTCATTGATTCTGCAGAAATCCATATTTTTTTTCAGTCTCCCGTGATATCTTTTCTTACTTTCTTTTTGTTTCGTAAGCAGCCACATTTGTTTTAATACTGGGCGACCGTGCCTGTCCCTGATTGGTTAATCCACCCGTCAATCACGCCAGTGTGAAATATGGGAGATTGAACGGTATAAGTATGACCTGTATTCACGCTTATGTCTCAAAACCGGAAAACTTCTGGAAACAGGCGGATCACAACAAATTCCTTTGGGCTCTGTTGGCGATACTGACAAAATCTGAGCAAACTGTAGGGATGCACCGATACCGATACTATTATGCAAAGGTATTATCTCTGAAAATATGAACATCTGTGAGGGAGTGGTAGACCACGCCCTCAGGTGTATACCTTCATGTTTTATTGTTATTATTATTATTAATGATGATTATGGTGCCAGTAATGATAATAATGATAATCTTTTGTACCTATGATTTACATCCTTAGTCCTGTCAGTCAGTTGCCATGTTAATTTTCCCTGTTTCACTCCTCTTTTCCTTTCTTTTGAGGTGATTGGTGGAGGCACTGATTTGGAGGCGCGCCCTTATCAGTGCAGGTCAGGTGCATTCCATAGCCCTGATTTGGTCTCTGCCAAGTGCTGTTTAGGGAGGGGAGGTTGAACTGGGAGAATGTTTGTAACTAATTATCTATCTATGAAATGACATCTAAAAAGCTGCTAAGGTTAAAAGAACAATGTGCTAGATCATACTGAGACCTGTAAATAGTTGTAAATAGTGCAATATAATGGATGTGGAAATTTGTCTGTGTAATTTTACCTTTTGGGTGGGGCTTAATGGTTTAGGCCAGGTTATATAAGGGGATTTTGGGTTCATTGGCCTGTTGTCTGTCGTCTGTCCTGGGGGAGATGCTGTGAGTGTGCCAATGATGTGACACATTAAAGACCAAGGTGAAGAATTTTTGAGTTTCTCTGTTTATTTTTTGGGACTCCTCAGATGCTACGGCTTTCCTGGGCTAGTAAGAGGCCGAATTCCATCCACAAATCTTACAACATCCAACAGGATACATGCACAGAACAGACTCACCATCAGCAGAACAGCCTCTGTGAGAGAAAAAAACACCTGTAATCCACTGAGTCGTGTCGTTTAGTCGTACAGAAGCTAACCGCAACAACGCAAATTAGCCCTGTGATTTTAACTTTCTGTAAAACATAAAAAAAATGTGCGGAAAGCTGCAACAAACACATTATATCGTAGTTGTTTGTAGTGTTCCCGGTGTATTAAATATATTATTTTTGTAAGATTATGTCAAGAACCCGGGATGGTACATTTGATCAAGTATATGAGTATGGCTAATAACGGGATACTGATGTGCATGTAAACGCGCTCAGTGTATATTCATGGGGGTTGTGGGTAAAGTATCGGTATCGGTATTCAGTATTGGCAAGTACAGAAATGCATTAACGCGTCTTTACCTTGTTGACATGTTTCGGCTGGACAGTTCTGAGGTAAAGAACGAGGTAAAGAAACATGTCGACGAGGTAAAGACGCCACGTTACTGCATTGTCTTTAAGAAGAAGCCAAGAAGCTAACGAAATGAACATTTTTGGCACAGAAAATGATTATACTCGTACTCGTATTGGTTTTCAAAAAAAGTGGTATCAGTGCATCCCTAGAAAACTGAGAAAATGGCCCAGTTCTTTTCATCCAGATGTCATTGATTTTTTATTTTTTTTCCTTTTTATACATTGCCTATTCATTTGTGTATTGCAATTTGTCTAGTTTATTTTTTTTTTTAAGTAAAAAGATGTAATTGTAGCATTTCTTTATGTTCGGCAGATCAACCAGCTGCCTGTAAGTGACACTAAAGATACGATTAAAGTTAAATCTCTCATAAAAAGCTTCGGCAGGTTGTGAAGACGCTGCTGCTGAATCCACGGTTTTATTGTTTTATCACATGCCCAGTGTCGGAACTACATCGGAAGTCGACATTTTAGGTTTAGGATTAGTCCCAAAGTAAACCCATCATTTTCCTCTTGTGGCTATTTTTAGTCTTCTAAGAGGGGAAGGAGTATTTACACAGGAAAACAATCAATTTCTTATTAAAATAACTTCATTTGACTTGACAAGCAAATGATCTGCCGATGAAATATGTTTGCGTTATCTCTTTAATAAGTATAGAAACGACGAGAATTAAGTTCAAGTCAATTAACCTCATGTGGATTTTCATATTATTACTGTCTGCCTGATCAGGAGAAGAGCAGGAATAATTATATAGAATCTGCCACGGACGCAATAACAACACTGCAGTAAATCTGAAATAATAATACACAATGTCGTTAACAGGCACGAGCTGTGAACAAAAAAAATGTAAAAGTTAAAAAAAATTGTTATTTCTGTTATTTGAATTTATATTTTTTTGTATTTTCTGTTACAAAAAATAAATACCTGGATGAAATGAACAGGGAAGTAGCCAGGTTTTAGTGGCCCAGAATTGGCCCCTCTTCTTATTCATTTAAATTAGAGTGGGGCCCCTGTGACGCTTCTTGCCCCGGGCCCCTGGATTTCCATGGACGGGCCTGTTTGACTATACAATCCAAATAAAACTTCGAGAGGGTAAATGAGAAGGCGACTATAACGTGATTTTTGCAGAATAGGTTTGTTGTAACTCTCCTGGATATGTACAAAATATGCACTGAGGGATTTTTTTTTCTTCTTTAAAATAAATCCAAATATTTTCATGCACGATCATCAGCAGAACGTTTATACAGAAATAGTGAATAAAGCAAGAACAACCTGTATTATTAGAGTATTTAAATCAATTTTACTGGTAAAATTCACCTTTTTCTTTTCTTTTTTCTTTCTTTATAGACCCTTTGATTCATTCTAAACAAAAACATTCTAAATTCCAGGACGGAGGCAGCTGGAGGCATAAGTGAAGTGGAACATAATGTGATTTTAATGGCAATATTAAGATTAATTTCATAATATCACAAAATATTAAAAATCGAGAACAGTTTGCGAAATGCAAACATCTCCAATCCATGTGAATGAATCAGAGCCAAGTTTAAAAACACTTTTTTTTTTTTTTTACAATATTTGTTTATTTGACAAGAGATTATGATCAAAGCATTTTTACAAAGGCAAAATCCACATTTTGAGGTTTTACTGGTCAAATCCTCACAGAAATGTTGAACAGTTTTTCTCTTCATCTACAGATATATTACACATTTCGTCATAAATTATACCTTTTGTGAAGCCCAAATACTATTTTAAGATTAGAAAACTGTATTTTTTCCATCCTTCTTAACACAGAAGCAACATAAATAAGATCTGAACCTTAAAAATGTTAAATTATTGCTTATTTTTTGTTATAATGTCATAAAACCATAAGCATTTAGTTCTGCTCATCAGTTAATCACTGTAAATATTTGATGTTTGCTTCATTTCACCTCCACTTGTTTCCATTCCAGAGGTTTGAATATTCTGATGACATGAGATTTGAAAGGCTCTATTGAATCCAACAATCTGAAGCAAAAAAACAGCTATTCAAATGCAAAATTAAGATTCCATGGCCATATGACCGTTGGAAAATGGTTCTAACCCCTTCCATGCTCGTCTCATTACCCATAAAAGTCGGTCCTCTTCAGCACAAATCGTCTCATATTACAACAAAAAACACACTCGCCACAATACTGAAAAGAAAATGATAAAGATAAATACTGAGCCCAAATAGTAATTATTATTAGGCCTTTAGCGGCAGGTTTAACCCCAGAGCCGCAGAGGAAAGGGTCAAATGCACAGGACACATCAGGAAAATCAGGTATAAACTAAGTTAATGATCTTATTGATGATATTGAAGGTGAAATCCTCGGGGAAAACTACATGAAACAGCCACATTCATTGGTCCAATCAGGTCCTCTCTCTGCCTTTTTTCATCTCACCTTCTCTTTCTCTCTATTCTTCTCCTTTATTTCTCTTTCTCTGCATCCCTTTCTCTCTTTTCCCTCGGCCTGTTTCACTTCCTTTGTCTCTCTTCCGCTCTCTCTTCACTCAGTCTTTCTCTCTTTTTTCTACCTCTTTTTCGCTTGTTTCCTCGATCTCTCTCTTCTTTGCTTTCCCCTTTTTCTCCTTTGCCCATCTCTCCCTCTCTTTCTCTCTCTTCCTCTTTGCTCTCTCTCTCTCTCTCTCCCTCTCTTTCTCTCTCTTCCTCTTTGCTCTCTCTCTCTCCTTCATGTCTCTCTCTCTTCCTCTTTGCTCTCTCTCTCTCTCGTCTCTCTCTCTTCCTCTTTGCTCTCTCTCCTTCATGTCTCTCTCTCTTCCTCTTTGCTCTCTCTCCTTCATGTCTCTCTCTCTTCCTCTTTGCTCTCTCTCCTTCATGTCTCTCTCTCTTCCTCTTTGCTCTCTCTCCTTCATGTCTCTCTCTCTTCCTCTTTGCTCTCTCTCCTTCATGTCTCTCTCTCTTCCTCTTTGCTCTCTCTCCTTCATGTCTCTCTCTCTTCCTCTTTGCTCTCTCTCCTTCATGTCTCTCTCTCTTCCTCTTTGCTCTCTCTCTCTCCTTCATGTCTCTCTCTTTTCCTCTTTGCTCTCTCTCTCTCCTTCATGTCTCTCTCTCTTCCTCTTTGCTCTCTCTCTCTCCTTCATGTCTCTCTCTCTTCCTCTTTGCTCTCTCTCTCTCCTTCATGTCTCTCTCTCTTCCTCTTTGCTCTCTCTCTCTCCTTCATGTCTCTCTCTCTTCCTCTTTGCTCTCTCTCTCTCCTTCATGTCTCTCTCTCTTCCTCTTTGCTCTCTCTCTCTCTCTCTCTGTCCCTCCTTCTCTCTCACCCTCAAAACCCCTCACTCTCTCCCCTTGTCTTTCTCTCTTTCTTTCTTCTCTCTGCCCTCCTTTCTCTCTCTCTCCCCCTCATTTTCTCTCTGTCTTCC
>KN514492.1:5725-16372 GCA_000787155.1 Scartelaos histophorus
AACCTCAGAGGAATGGTTATTTGCGAGGGCTTTGTTTTTGTAGAGCCGGCATGCTAATGATTCAGACTGGTCATCTTTTCACTCTATTGTCTTCGGGGCTAAAAGTGGCAGATGTAGTGAGCTGTGCTGGAGATGTCAGTCAATGTCTGCAAAGATACAGAGGTTTGATGGACACAGCGTTGAGCATTCAAGGATGTAGACATATTATTAGTGATTAATTACACTCCCGAATGTTTACTTCAGTTTTACAACCTGAATATGAATGGCAACCTGAATGACAAGGTGAATTAATTTATCGTATGCTGAATAACCAGTGTTTTTATTGCTAGAAAATGCCTCAAAAACAATTCTTCTGTGTATGAGCAGGGTTGCATCACCACAAATCTGACCTGTAACTGTCTGGTTTTGTTGGCTACTTGCTTGTCTCCATGAACAAAAATTAGTTTCATGCGGTGGAATATAAAGCTGATGAAAAGTTACATATGTAGTACACCTTTTTTAAAAGTGTAAAACCATATCAGAAATAAAAATTGAAACAACAAGAAGACAAAACCGTAATACAGGATACAGGTCAGGATAATACAGGAAGTAATATTCAGTTTTGCCCCTGATCAGTCTCTAATCTAATGATCCACACAAATAAACAAATAAATCTAAACAAGCAAACAAATATCTTTGAAAATCCCATCTTAATCTGCATGAATCTTGCCTGTTGAGTTAAGTGGTATCACACTGAACGCAGACCATTTGATCTCTGATAGTCACAGTGGGAATATCCAATCAAGGTTATGTTACAGAGCCCAGGGGAGTCTTGAAACGTGCCCTGACGTTTTATAGGGCAATATGGTAAATGGCAATTGACCTGCTCCATAATTAATACAAGCAAATGTGTCTTTATAGTGGCACTGTTAATCCATATTGTATTACTGAATGTGAAGAGGCTGGTGCTGCGTCATTTATACCTGCCTGACTGTAAAGGGAAGTGCCCACTGAAGCATTTAGATTGTTTATTTTTGACAGACTTTGCACCAGGATGTAGATCAAACATGAGCTTTACAAACTTCAACATAAAGTTTTAGGCGTGTGAAAATGCACTGATGATTCACTCCTGACTCAGTCCAGTCTCGTTCTGTGGTTTAACGTTTTAAGGCAGTGGTGGGAAAAACACTGGTGGGAATGTTCTTGTTACCAAATACTAAATACATCCATACGTCCAATCAGAGTACTGTATTCTGAATACTTAGAATACTTTTACACCAAGTTGCACTTAAATTATAGTATTAAAAACATGATATATAATTACAAACAGCTTGATATTTTTGTTTTGCATGAACTTATGTCAAATTAGAGAAGGAAAAATCACTGCACACACAGTCCAAAGCCAAGATTGCATGATCAAGTACCCCCGTGTATTCCTTTTTATTAGATATTAGAAAAGTAATTGGTCTGAATGAAGAAAAGTAACTGTACTGGGATACAGGGACTCAAAATTGATATTCAGACTCCATATTTTCAGTACATATTTAGTTGCTTCACAACACTGGTTTTAGGCAATGTTAGAAATGATCCATATCTCCAGTCTTTGTGTGAATGGGCAAAGCAATACATTTATTTCTCTTAATCGCTGTATATTTAACCAGTAATGTGATTTTTGGCGAGTACATGTCCAAAGAATTTCCTCTCAATTATCTTTATCAGAGATTTTCATGAAGTACGACATTAAGTCACACAGTGAGAAAAAAAGCAGACTTTCACTTTCATTCACACACATACCAAACACACCCACCCAGTCGTGCTGCTGTTCTACAATATTATAAACATCCCAGAAAGTTGCCATGGTTCAGGAACAGTCCTTTTTTGGTGGCTGATGTGAAGTATTTATCTATTTCCTTATCCCTAATGTACAGTTTTCAAAGATCAATTCCCCAAGACACTTTGTACTTTGAGATATTTGCTATTTATGTATATGTTTTCCTATCCAGTGTTGCTTTGTAGTTAAATTTGTATTTTCTACCTTTTAATCAAGATTCATTTAAACATTCAAATTGTTGGGGCGTAGCAGAATAGTGCATCTGACCCCAAATTGCATTAACAAGACTACAAATGAGTGGGAGTTCATTCAAAAACAACTATTTATGATTTAATTTCTGATTCAATTTGCTATTTTTACATAGAAATCCCCAAAAATGCAAATCTTCAGCTAACTCACTGAAAAACTAACCTCTCTTTTCTGCTCCTGTCCCATAAAAAGCCTTATATAATCTAAATACAATAATTATACAACCAATCAATCAACTAAACAGCTAAAGACCCACATCTAGCCGTGTAGTTAGCGGACCACATAGAATTTGGCCTAACTACGTAATTGCAACTTTTGTGACATGCCGTCCCGAACCTTCAAATTGGGATTTCAATATTGCAGGGAAATGCACATATTCTCGTCTTCGACTCTTTCTCGTGTGTTCTTATGTTCCGTGTGGCTCTCCAGGCTGAGCGCCGTCCCTCTCAGAGCTGTAATTGTGGGAGATTTTCAGTGAGTGTGGTGGAACTGCGTCAGCACAAGCTCATGTAAATAAGTAACTGACACTCTCTCACCCGTGCAGTTTCTGACTATCATTATTATCTTATGTTCTAATGCAGCACTATTTTGGTTTGGCCTGTTGTATTTATGTTCTATTTTAGCTTTTAGACATATTTCCACTCATTTGTGTAATCTTGCTTTCATGAATCATCTATTCTGCACTTTTTGGGTAGTTTTGTGTAAATGCCCTGTGCCAGTATTGGTAGTTTTGGACAATATATCGATGTCATTAGGGATGCATTAGTCCAGTTCCAATACTGATTCCAATACTACTGCTGCACTACAGTATCTGCTGATGCCCCATATCAACTGGTACAGATGCACTGATTAATAAGAGCAAAAGTCTTAACATGTTGAACCAGGACATTGGCAAAACCAGGATTTGGAAGCCAATATTCAATCCAGCAAAATGTTCAGTATTGGCACCAATATCTGATACTAGTATCAGACTGGTACATCTCTATCTAATATCGCAGATGATCGACCCTCCACCAGAAAAATTGCATAATGCACCTTTAAATTACACAGAATTATTATTTAATTTGTGAATTTAACTACAACTTCACCTCAGTCTGTGTACCTCACTGAAGATTTTAAAATCCTGATACTGACAACAGTAAATCAGTTTTACACCACAACAGCTGATGGATCAAATATTGGTAAATGTGTTATAGACAGAAGTAGTTTATTGTATTATATATCATTCATATACACATACTGTATTATATATCATTCACATATCATTGAACTTGCCAATTCAGCACATCTTGAAGCTGGTGAACATGAACTCCTCTGGTGATCCGTTGACCTGCTTTAATGAGGATTCAGACAGGATCTCATGAGCTCCATTAAAAGCCTCTCTCCTAAACATGTTAATTAAGTGTGGATATATGTGTAAGTCGCTGAGCGGTGTTGGTTTTGCGTGAGTAAAAGTTAAAGTGAGCCGCCCTCAGCTGTCGTTGTCACTCATTGTCCATTTGATCCTTGTGTTGCGATGAGGAGTTATAGCCCGTCATAAGTGCACCCAAGACCCTCTCCTCTTTCTTTCACCTAGTCGGGGTCAGAGGTCAAAGGCACGCTGTCATCAGGGCGTGTCGTCGTACTGTCTGCTCCCACACCAGCAGCACTCAGCTTAAATGTAGGTTTTATGTGTTTGCTGCTGTATTGCTTCTGTACTTGAGGACATATTAAGTGAATTGATTCATTTCTCAGATTTTGATGCGGAAGAACAACAAGTTTAATTCAGATACTTTATTAAACTTTATTTATATCATATACAGTTTTGTTGCACTGGATGTTGGTGTCTGTTCAGGGGACTGCAGGTTACACAGTGAACAGTTAATGTATATTTTTGTCAACATAAGCTTTTGTAAATGCAGTTTTTGGTAATTGTTTAACTGTTACCTGTATGTGTAAATACTGAATCAAAAATGCCAGAAGCAACTTTAAGAGGAAAGTACAGTTATTCATGAGTATCAACTTCCTATTTATAGGCAACATTTAAAACCATACAACCATTCAAAAGATTATAATATATATCTAGTATTTGATATTGATTTGCTATGTACTGTGGTAACAGTGGTAGATTTTCATCACTCTGAAACCCATGAATAGGTAACCAAGCTTCAGCTTGTATATCCAGTGAGTGTATTTAGTTTTTTGTCAGTTGACTCAAATTATATATGGGATAGACAGGATGCAGTATATGCAGTATATGCAGTATTCTTTGAACTCTCTCATCAGATGAATGTCCAGGCCTAATGACTCTAATGCCTGTGCTCAGACGGTCCGTTAGCAGCACCTGCCCGTGCAGCCTGCCTCAGTGAAAGGCTCTGTTATGGGGGAGTGTGGCCTGGGCGAGCGCTGCTGTGTCCAGGGGAAGTGTCTTTTATGGTGGATCCGCTCTGAGCAGCCCCAGGGCCCAGAGCTGTGAGGCCAGTGAAAGAGAGTCTATTTGGTCCAGCACAGAGAGACTGTTCACCAGTGGGGTCTGCACAGACACACCTCTGTCCCAGGGCTAAGACCACTGCTCTGAGAGGAGCCTATTGAAGTGAAGAAGGCAACGGAAGTGGAGCCGTGCCCAGCATGTATACGGCCGCCTCTCATAATATTAGCATGCACTCTGCACTGACCTGCACGGACACACTGAGACGTACTGCAGACGACACACTGTATTGTACAAAGTGGAGCTTTAAGTTTATTTGTAGTCTGTCTGCTGCCTGGGTTTGACTGAGTGAAGGGAGCAGACAGGTCAGACTGCGGATGGATGAGTCTGTCTCTGGGCAGTCAGGCAGAAGCTACAGTAACAGCATTTTAGATTTTGTGTTGATACAGTGTCAGCTCCAGCCAGAACAATATTAAATACTCTGGTTTCCTCCAACCAAAAACATGCATGTAGGCTAATCCTACAGTGAGGTACTCCTTATCCTGGCTTAGAGGGCAGGTTTTTTCCATGATGTTGAGCAAAATTTGATTTGCCCCAGTACAGATAGTATTTAAAAGCAACTATTACTGTATAACTTATTACTGTATAAAGCAAGAAGTGAAATCTGCTCTGGTTAATGCTAACAGTAAAAAGCTCCTCTAAACTCATCTCTACTTAGTCTTTGTTTTTGCCTGAGATTCACAGTTTAGTTTTGCTTAGTTTTTATTACTGTACATGGTTGTGCAGTGCACCAGAGCACATGGGCTCAAACTGTAAAAAAGGACACACATTGAACAACAGTTGGCATTTTATAAAGGAGACAAAAATATTAACTTTGAAGGACACATATTACACAGATCTGATCAATGTTACAATGTTTCCTCAGCAAAAACCTGAATAGAGTTGCATTTTGTTTCATGTTGAACACAGAGTTCTTCTCTCAAACAGAAAACACACTTTTTCTCACCTTTTGATGTCGTCATGTGTTAATACAGGAAGTGTATACTCTGTTTTTCTGTTTTTTTAGAATCATTTGGATAATTTTCAGCCCTGGATTTGCCATAGATTGTATGTAAATAGACATAGCTCATCCGTTAGTCTCCGTGTTCTAAATGCTGCTCCACTCACTGTGGCTCTGTTTGTTTCTCTCTAACTTCTGCTGACCCACTATAATGATGCTGGTGTTTTATAACAGCCTCTTGAGCCTGATATGACTGAAGCGTGTCATGTCTGAAGCATGCCCTTTACTCCCCAGTGTACCAGCCCCAGCTCTAGTCCCAGGACCCCCCTGGACCCCCACTACTGTCCCCCACCTCTGCTGCGTCTGACCACATATTTTATCGGACATTCAGCGCCCGTCACGCCTCATTAACAACTTCACAAAGAGGAGTTCACGGCAGACAGTTCTAAAGAAGATAGAGGAGACAGAAGAGGACAGGGTCACTCACACGATCACAGTATGGAACAGTTTAGAGCTCTGTAAATCCACTACACAGTGAAGAGGACGCATTCATCTTTGTTATTGTCACATAGCGTAGAGAGTGAGGAAGTTGTGCGCACAGACCAAAGGTCCTTATTGTGCTGTTTTCTGACCTGTTATAATGTTTCCTCATCAAAAACAAACCTGGAGTTGTGTTTTGTTTCATTCACACATGTTAAACACATAAACTCTGTATATTTAAGCTAAGTTCTTCTCATTCTTTTCCACCTTGTAATGTAATGGAATAACACTGTCCTGCAAAGGAAAAAGGCTTTACACTTTAGATGTCCTGACACTGACAGTGTGTCTATGTGTTGCATTATAAGGAGTTAATATCAGTCACAACTGTAACTGCTGATTTTAACTTTGGCCACTGATTATACAGTTAAAATACAAAAAATCGTCTCAGAAAACATATATTTGAGGAAATCTTTTACCGGCAAAAACAATTAAATAGGAAATAAATAGGAAATTGTGAACACTTCAAGTCTGTATTTTGTCCATTTTTCAACGAGTGAAACAACATAAAAGTGCACTGTCAGCGTTTGAATTAGTCAATTACAACATTCATCGCTTCAGTTACTGCACTTTTCCTCTGAAACACTGAAGTTACTGGAAATTTCTCAGAAACCAGACAGACTTGAGCAATAACATTTTGTCAGCATATAAAACAGGTGTCATAAAGGCGCTTTTTGGTTTTAACTCAATTTGACAAAGTACACAGTTACTGCGTTTTTCCTTTGTTGGGCAGAATACAGTAAGTGCTCTGAGTCTTTACGCTCCACACACCTTCACCAAGATCATTTGGATAATTTCAGCCCTGGTGTTGCCAAACTCTAGAAAAACAAAACATGAAAGGAGCTGTTATCTTGAAAACTACAGCTTAATTCAGGATTACTCAAACATGTGCGAATAAAACAAAACACAACTCCAGGTATGTTTTTAATGAAAACACAGCATTATAACACAGCTTGGAGCTCAAAAGAATCAATTTAGAATCTTTTGATTATGATTAATTACCTTTTACTCTTCTAATACATCATTGCATGGTTCAGCTTTACAACTCCCCTAAACTTCTCAGTGGCTGCTTCTCTGCTTTGGCGTTCCCCTCACCTGATCTTTGACCTGCTAACGTCTCTTCTCTTATTTATAGTTTTACTGCGACCCTATTTCCATGGGAACTTCCTCTAACCCAACGGCTATGAGCTTCATTCAGGCTCCAGCAGATCAGAATCAACCAGCTCTGGGTTAAAACAAGAGGAAGTCTGCGTGGGGATTTAACTTTGTCAAATTTAAATACCAGTTGTGACTACGCTTCCTGTAATCATTTGTCTAATTTAAGCATCTCCACATAATCATTTGTCTAATTTAAGTCTCTTCCACATAATGAGTTTTAGAGCTTTTGAACACGCTAACTCTACTCTATTTATTATCTAATATTTACCAGGCTAGGGTCAATAACAATATGAACTGATCCTTTCATTTATAACAGATAAGATATATAGATATATACAGCATTATTACATTTTCAGTGAGTGCATTTTTGGTTGGAAACGTACAATAATTTTATTTTACATTTAAATTTGTTGCTATTGGTTTCCAGTTTTAAATCAGCTGGTTGCAGGTCCAGACAGTTTGTCCTGTACATTGGGACAACTCTAGTAGCACCTTTTGTATTAGCTCCGTCTGTACATCTCGATATGAATAAATTGACGTGAAGTTGTAGTTAAATTCACAATTAAATTTGTATTTAGTTTGTAGAAGATGTTTATGCAACATTTATTTTCTCTAATATAACGATACACAGTAATATGTTGTGCTTTTTATGATAATTGCAATAAAATAATAATAATATCATAATAATTTAAATAAAAACATTTTAGGAAAAATGTTGGTCCCGTCTAATTAGGGAAATTATATCAATGCCAATATATGAAATCATAGATATTATATGATACAATATATCACCAAAGATTGTATAAAAAAGTGGACTAGGAGTGTGACATCATTTATAGCATTTGGATCCAGTCAAATGAAGCTCACAGAGGCTAGCAGTTATAGACGTGAATTTAGAGCAGAGTTCAGAGGAATAGGAATTAATTTACAGACAGAATAACAAAATAAAAACACGTAGAGCCGGTTAATACGAGACATAGCGAGTTAGCTATGTCTGTTGTCATTAGGCTTGGGACATATGGAGCAAAAAATATATCTCGATATATTTTTCCATATCTCGATATCTGTACAGGAAAAATAACCCCTCAAAAACTACTGCAAAAACAAAAATGCCAAATTAATTTTTTTAATTTAAATGCAAAGAGGTTGACAGTTCATGTAGGAACAAAGTGCTTCTGCAACATAAAAAAATAAATAAAAAAATCCCTGTATACAAAAATAATAATTTAACTGTAAAATAAAGGAAGAAATAACACATATTGCCTTCTTTGCCATAAAACAAGCTCATGTTTGCATTCATTCTGTTAATCATACGATGACCAGAACCATAAGCTCCTTTAGCAGAGGAAGTTCAGGAGGTTCCTTATTTTAATAGATCCATGTTCCAGCGGTGGAGCTCAGGTTTCCCACAATCCACTGCTCAGATCAACCCCAACAATTCAAAACACTAATGCACAAGTAAAACTGCAGCAGATTCTTCATTTAAATCTTCAGCATTAATAAACTTTACAACATGTAAACCATAAAGACGACAGAGCCACATCAGCCCGTTTGAGATTATAATGTGTTTAATTCAGCTTTGTGCACATTTGTTGACATATTACAGAAACAAAACTTAAAACCGCATGGCTCATTTGCATAAACTATAAGCGCTGGAAAAAAAAAGTTCGCTTTCAGTGCATAACGAGCTGTAAATGATGGAAAAGGTTTGTGGTGCCTGAAGCTTTTGTTTTCGAAATTTAGAGACAAGTTGTGTTTCCTCCTGTTGAGGCGCCTCATGTTGAGACACACGAGGAAGAAAAGCGAAGAGGCCAAATCAGGATTAAATATAAGCGTTATATCGATCTATATGATATGTCAAAATCCATATCGAGCTTTAAAAAGATCTTGATATATTGAATATATTGAGATCTCGCCCACCCCTAGTTTATACATTCTCTTTTTGGTCTGTTTATGTCACAGTTTTCTGCTACACAAACTACTCCATCTACTTTGAAGAGACAAAATCCAGTGAACAGCCCTATAGAAGAATGAGATGTATTGTCCCACAGTTTGGCGCTGTGACTGGTATGTAGTTTTGATCTATGGGATGATGTCAGAGCCGTTATAAATAAACTCTTACAGTCCGTCCGCCGTATTTGGAAAAAGAAAAGTCACTGAACTGCAGAAATGGAAACTACAGAACTACACTATATACGTTCTTTTGGAAGACATTTAAAGTTTCGGTCGTGGGAGTAATTTGACATTTAGCTGTGTATTTTTGTTGCTAATCAAACCTTGGCAGCTTGAGTGGGAGCTTGGACGCTTTCAGGAGATTCCACTCACGCAGTAATGACACAAAATGGACATCAAATGGGGGTTCACCTTTGATTGTAAACCGGGATTGACAGGCCAATGTGCATCCACAGCTCAGAGTTTGGATACAAGGAAAGCCTCAAAATCTGCAGCAGATTTTTTCTATTTTTTGAAGGTTAGTTTTGCATTTTCCCCCATTTATCTTGTAGTAAATTTTCATTTCTGACATTTCACCCTGGTAAACACTAACAGCTCTCATCATATCCACATGCACCAGGTCACTCTCTCTGTCTGAATAATCTCCTTCACTCCTCCCCCTTTCTTTTCCCCTCTCTACCCTCCTTCTCGCTCTCCTCTCTCATCCTCTTCTTCTTCTTCCCTTCTCTGCCTCTATTGGCTCCTTAAATTTTCCCTCTTTCCTCCTCTTATTCTTTGCAACCCATCTTTCTCTCATCCTCTCTTTACTTTCTCTGGTCTTCCTCCTCTTCTCCTCTCCTTCTGTGGCCCTCTCTTCCCTCCATCCTTCTCTACTCCCTCTTTCTCCAGGCCACTAGTCCCTTTTCTTCTCTCCTCCTTCCTACTTCGTTCTTCTTCTCTCCCTCCTCCTCTTCTCTCCTCCTCTCTTCCTCTCTCCCTCTTTCTCTTAACTCTAGACATGGAGGGTATAGTTATTATCTCTCCTTCTCCCTCCTCCTCTCTCCCTTTTCTCCTCCTCGTTCTCTCTCTTCTGACTCTAGGCATGGATTATGTTCATTATTACACCTCTCCTCTCTCCATCTTCTCCACTCTTCTCCTTCCTCACCTCTCCTCCTCTCTCCTTTTTCTCCTCCTCTTTCTCTCCCTCTCTCTTTTGACCCCAGACATTTAAGGTTTTAGTTATTATACCTCTCCTCTCGTCTCCTCCCTCACCTCTCCTCCTCTCTCCTCTCTTCTCCCCCTTGCCTCACTCCCTCTTTCTGACCCAATAGGCATGGAGGGTGTTAATTATTATACCTCTCCTCCCTCCCTCCCTCTTCTCCTCCCTCTTCTCCTCCCTCCTCCCTCCTCTCCTCCTCTTTCTCTCCTGACTCTAGACTTGGGGGATGTCAGTTTTTATACCTCTTCTCTCTCCTTCTCTCCTTTCTCCTCTCGACTCTCATCTCTCCCTCTCTCCTGACCCTAGAAATTGAGGGTGTTAGTTATTATACCTCT
>KN514500.1:0-16202 GCA_000787155.1 Scartelaos histophorus
AATAATTTCCCTTGTGGATCAATAAATGTTTGTCCAAGTCTAAATCTAAATCTACCAAGCACAAAAACTAATGTAAATTTTTAAATGTTAATTTTATAGCACCAAATTCCACTCTGATTGTACATTACAAATTATATTGTATTAGAATAGCTGAGGTGGTATAACTGACCTGTGGTTCAAATTGTAGTTCACAGAATGATTGATTGTCCATATGATTTGTTTGCTGTTGTGTGAGACAAACAATTGTGATAGTGTAATCATTTTGTAATCACTGATTACTACAGATACCAATCATACATCAAGAAAAAGGCCTTTAACAATTCATTCAGCACAACTATGTGTCAGTTGTGTAGACATTCAGTATATTTTGCTTTAACTTCCTGGTCCATGTTGCATTATGACATTTTTTTTACTAAACTATGTGGCTGACTCAGTATTAAGTAGAAGACACCTTTAGCACTTTGAGATAAGATCATACATTCTATACTTTTATGACTTTTAACTCCCACTGGAGGACAGGACAAGGTCAGCGACAGCTGGCAACACTATCAGTTTGTATATTTAAGAGCCTCCGCTTGCTGACACAAAAATGTTTGTCGAGTGACTTTAAGTGATGCTTTGACATTGGAAGAAATGATATACATATTGGCCAATGTTAAGCTCTTTTCACTAAAAAGAAATCTAAATACAATCATTTTAATGACACTTCCTTTGTTTTGCCATAAACACAGTGGGTCTTTTACTTTTACAAAAGAAGCACCACAGATCCCAGGGACAGAGAGAAACTCAAGAGTCCAAGAATGCTGGGAAAATTGTGCAACACAATGTACCTGCTACAAGTGTGAACATGTGAGGCCATTTAAATAGTGACGTACTTATGCTGCCCCTCTGTTTGACATTAGCCCCATGCGACAGGGGCAGGTCACTGTGAGGTTCATTCATACACTGGGACACCTGTGGAAACTGCTCCTGTCTGTATAATCTCAACACATTAAGCACTTCTTGGCTTGGACACAACATTTAACTTTAGTGTTTAAGGTTAACGCCATGTTGGCTGTGGGTTTACCTGTTCAGGAAAGCGTTGCCAAAAGCGTTAAGTTTGCGGAAGGGCTTCTTTGGGTCGACTACCAAAGCGTTCCCCGGGATCACCCCGTCCTGCTCCCCGTGCATTACGGCGATGAAAGAGTCTGTGGTCGGCTCCGGGCCAATCCGCATACCGGGAAAGTCCTGCTCCATCAAGTGGCGGATAAACGTGGTTTTCCCGGTGGAATACTGTCCCACCAGAAGCACCATGGGCTTGTTGTCAAAGTCCGCATCTTCCAGCGCCGGGGAGTGGAAGTCGTGGAAGCGGTACGTGTCCTCCAGCGGGAACAGCTTCGTGCGGTAGAGCCGCCGCAGACCCTCGGACACGTTTTGAAAGAGCTCCGGGTCTTTCTTCAAAGTTTTTCTAAACATGATGATCCGGTTTACCTTTGGCTTACACTATAATGTCGGGATCCCGTAATTATCTAATTTGATCGGTTGGTGTGTGGCTCTCACACCGCTGGGGAGTTAGTAGCTGCCTGCTGGAATGAACCGGGGCTGGGCGCGGTCTGGGAACTTTAGAGTCCCCTCCCTCTGCCGTTAGCCACGCAGCGCTAACACGGAGCTATGCGGTCATCTACACAGGGACTTTCTGTGTGACACATGAACATGCACTTTTGGTTTTTATATTACCACGAGTGCCCTTCAAAAATATGAACATATGAAGCAAAAGAATTTATCCACCAAGCAGCAAATTAGCAGTTAGCCGCAGCCTGCTGATAGTTTGTACGTGCACCCGGAAACAGAAGGACGTGACCCACACGTATCTCCACAATAAGAGTATATTTGCCACCATGTTTACCATTGAGTGAAACACTTCACTTTTATTCATTTTCCACTAATGCTTTTTTTTTTACTTTTATGTCAACCCAGAGAGTCTTGCCTGTCTATGGTCCATATGGAACTGAAAGTGGCAGATCATGACTCAGTATTTATATTTGTCTATCCCGTAATTTCAAACGTGGCCCTCTTTCTTTTGCTTTTGGTTTCTACTTCTGGGAACCCATTTATTTTTTCAGAATCACATAACCTTTAAGAGGGTTGTGCAACAAAATAAAATATGTCTAGGCCCTATGTTTTTACCGCAATCCCTGAGCCAGAAAAAGTTATCTTCATCTTAAATAATAAACCTACCAACATTTTTAAAATTCACGTCATCTGAAGGAAAAAGCATACAGACCCCATTCTGGTCTCTTTCCCCCACAACTTTATAATTTCATTAAAGTACTGAAACATCTTTATAATAATTAGAATTTATATTTATTTTCAATATCATTACAATATTTATACAATGCAGACATATGCAACTGTAAACAATCTTTTGTTTTAATGAAATTGCTACAAAGTGCATTTGAAATTGATACACAAAATAGCCTAGTTAATAAGAGAGTGCATTGGCGTGATGGCAGGGGTGTCCCTCCATAGATAACAGCAGCTCCACTGGAAGCCAATTATTTTCCATATGGAGATGCTGTTACAGCTGGTGAGGACCCACACAAACAGCAGAGTTGAATGGGGCCAGTGCATACAGCTAATGGGTAACAGCACAAAGGATATCTGGTAGAAGATTACAGTGGTAAAGGTAATACAGCAACATGGATAGAGTAACCCAAAATATAGCTCTACAGCATACACTGTTCCAGGGACCTGGTGTTATAGTGACATCTTTTGGGCAGCAACAAATCAGCAATCATTGTACAATTTTCTAAGTATGCAGTCAGTTCAGAGGTTATAAAGTTAATACAGAATGACCTTTACTCTCCTCCTTCATCTTTTATTGCTTGCAAGATTAAGCACCATCTTTGGAGCACCAATGACATACACCAAAAGGTCCAGAATTTACTTTAGTGTTTGCAAAATCTGTGCATAAAATCAATCAATCAACTTAGCACCATTTACTTACAAGCAAAACAGCTTCGTACTGGTTACAGCTCTGAAACATGAATGGACATCTTGGTGTAGAGCACTGTCTTCACTCTTCTTTAACTTGCCTTGGTTGAGCTTTGACCTTTATCCCCTGCTTTCCACAAAATAACAGAGCAATAAAATAATTTAACACACTCAAAAGACATATTGTCTCTTCTATGCACAAGTACAACTTCAACTACAACTTCTTTAATTGTAATGAACCATAACTTAGGCTAGGGTTTAAAAATAAACTGCCTATGCACTCTTAAGTTGGCTACAATTAGAATTGACTGAAATTACTTTATAGGCAAATATTACCATTAGATACTCGTGTGATCCTTTTAATTGATATATTTTACTCTGTTGTCACTAAATACATGCACTCACCTGCCAAATAGCTCTTCTTTGCTTCTCTGCTGAAAAACAATACAAACAACTAGCTATGACTTTAAAACAGATTCAAAAATTATAAAAATACAGAAAAGTGAATGAAAAACTACCAAATTTAAGATCACAATAGAGTTCTTACTTGCAATGATATGACAGGACTGAAGCGTGTCCAAGTGACACTCTTATGAATGATGCCCACTGCTTAAGACTGAGAAGGCACAGAGAAATTAATCATTACACTGCTGTAAATATATAACAGACCAAACCTAACCCATAAAGCTGAGCCCGGCATAAGGTGATGATGACTCACGGGCAGCAAAGATGGAGAACAATGAAAAAGAGTCTTTGTAACTTATCTGTGTTCAAACCAACCCGTACCTACACATAATCTGCCCTTTTTCAGTTCAATCATTAGAATTTGTACCTAAAGATCCAGTAGTAAAGTCATAAAGACCCACTGAAAAACTGTAAACAAAAACATTTTAAAGTGGAGGCCAAAGTGTAGTGGAACATAATGCGACATTCATGGGAAAAATAGGATTAATTTCTGAATATCATAAATTTCACTACTCAGATACATGTGAATGATATCAGAGCCCAGTTAAAAACATTTACAATTGTGTTTTAAATTATTTGTTTATTTGATAAGAGATTATGATAGACACTAAGCTTTTTTACAAAGAGAGAATCCACATTTTGAGGTTTTATTGGACAAATCCTTTCAGAAATGTTGAGCCTGCGACTATTTTTCACTTCATTTACACATTTCATCATAAATTATACTTTTTGTGAAGTCCAAATACTATTTTCGGGTAAGAAAACTGTATTTTTTAGCATATTTCTTAACAGAGAAGCAAAGTAAAAAAGTTAAATTTGCACCTTGAAAATTGAAAACTGTTGCTTTTTTAAAAAATAATTGTAAATATATTATGTCAGTTTCATTTAGCCTCCACTTGCCTCCACTTCAGAACATTGAACATTCTGATGACATAAGATTTGAGAGGTTTTATATGCGAGTTTAAGCCCGACCTGGTCATTTTTGTTCCATTGTGATTTGTGTGAAATAACTCTCTCGGGCTTTTTCTACTGTCTGGTCTCTTATCCCATGTAAGTTCTGTCCGTTTTCATACATCCAGGGAAGTTCTGCCCATGCAGAACGAAACGAAACGAAACGAATGTTTGCCCTTGTTTGCCACATCTGGGCTTCCGTACTGTTGAAGCGGTGTTGTGTTGACTAATGTGTGAGTAGCTAACAAACGCTTTTTGTTGAATAAATTAACTACTCGTATCAGACTTTAGCGGTGGAACTGATTATAATAACCGTATTAAAATTGTGAAACCCGTCACATGTATTGTTATGAGATAGCCTTTGTTTTAGATGTTATGTTTCCATTTGGGAAAGCTAGCGAGGCTTCCCATTTAGCTTTCGATTTTAAGTATTTGTCGCATAAAAGCCAATATAGTTCTGGACGGTTATTGTATGTTAGCTTTAGCAGATGTTATTTTGGGTGTCATTCAGAGATGGTGCAGGTCCCACTCCACACTGTGATGAAGT
This sequence comes from Scartelaos histophorus, assembly GCA_000787155.1. Taxonomy (NCBI): domain Eukaryota; kingdom Metazoa; phylum Chordata; class Actinopteri; order Gobiiformes; family Gobiidae; genus Scartelaos; species Scartelaos histophorus. Next base: position 4,937 of record KN514500.1, read on the forward strand.
TAATGGGTCTGACTGAGCTAAAGAGCTACCCATAGTGGAGAAACCATGTGCTGGGTTAACATGTACCTAATTGATAACTGATCATGACAACAATGGTGTACTCTCTTAGAGCGATCATTAAGCCTCTCAACAATGCCTGTGCGTCTCCCCATACATTATACTTCATTTTACTGTCACCTCATTGTGTTACAGCTAAAGATGGCAGAGCTGACTACATTAGAGAGTCTGCTGGAGATGGGATTTGACAGGAATAGAGCGTGAGTATGGGAAACTCTTATGCTCATGTTAGTATATTTTAGGCCATTTTAAAAACTGTAAGTCTCTCATTATGTAGAGAGAGAGCTGTGGCCAACACTGGAAACCAGGGAATTGAGCAGGCCATGGACTGGTAAGAGTGGATACACAACAGCTGACTTACAAATTTAGTAGTTTTTATTTAGAGAAGTCCATCCCTTTTTACCTCTACAGGTTAATGGAGCATGAAAATGACCCAGACATTAATGAGCCCTTTGTGCCACCTGCAGAGAATGTCCTAGGAGGCACAGCAGAAGTGTCTCCTAGTTCAGAAATGGCAGAATTAGATCCTGGTGAAGGTAGGTTAGTCACCAAATATTTGATTATTGCTTTTCAGTATAGCATATAAACTGTAAAATTGACAGTGGTTGGAGACATCATTAATCCTGACGGTTCAAAACGGCCAATGACTGAAGAGGAGAAAAGGGAACAAGTGAAAAGGTACTGTCTCTGAGTGTTGTCATAACATGTTAATAACCAGGCAGTTAAAGTAAATTATATCAAATGTTATGAACAGACTTCTCATTTTGGATTAGAAGTGGATTTATTAGACTTGTCAACTATGTTGTTCAGACTTGAAGAACTGATGCGAGTCAAGCAAGCCGAGAGGAGAGAGCGTGAAAAGGCTGAGGAGATTGAAAGGGAAAAGACTCGAAGGAAACAAGGACAAGAGCTGCAGCAAATTCGTCAGAAGCTACAGGAGGATGATATGAAGAAATTAGCTGATCAACGGAGAAAAGAGAAAATGGAAGATAAACTAGCAAGGTACACATTTTCTCCTGTATTTTTTATAGGTTAGTGGAAATCCATTTTTACAAAGGTGGAACGAAATTTGTTTCCACAAACTGTTAATTCAGACTAAAGTCAGACTAATTTTAAACATGAAAGTTTTCATTTAATTAAAATATTAAAATATGAAATCTCATGCATCCCAACATATTATATTCTCATAATCTCACACTTTAATTTGCCTAGGCAAAGGGTTAAAGAAAAAATTGCCAGAGACAGAGAAGAAAGAGCTCAAAAGGTATATGAGCAATTACATATATGTTTCTTGGCTCTATTTTAACATTGTCATTTATTTTTTAGTTTGGGGGTGGTTCTTCATCATCCCAGCCAAGTCCCACATCGCCTCCTGGTCAGGGTCCTCCACCCACAAAAAGAGAGTATGATGAGTCTCGGATACAGGTATAAATCATAGCAGTTAATTCAGAGAAATGTTGATCTTTCCAAATGTAAATAGCAGTGGATGACTTGTCTTATACTTAATCAGATTCGCTTGCTGGATGGTTCAACTATCACCACATCTTTCAAGGCTCAAGAGCCTTTGGCGGCTGTCCGTGTGTACGTACAAATGAATGGCAATACACCAGAGGGTCAGGACTTTTCACTTCTGTCACCATATCCCCGTCACCTCTACACTGAGCTGGATATGGAGAAGCCACTTAAAGAACTGGGTAAGAGCCCCCATAGTAATGCTGTATACTGTATAGTTAGTGAACACTGGTAATAATTGTGTTGTTCTTATGTTACAGGTTTGGTGCCTTCAGCTGTGTTGGTAGTCACCAAAAAGTAAATGTATTCTAATCTCTCTACGAGCCTACCTTACCTCAATAACAACAGATGAAAAAACAACAATTGACTCCAACGTCTTAGCATCATTCAATAAACCAACCAACAAATCATTTTTAGAAGGATGGTATTAAAGTACTAGAGTTAACATTGAAGGCAATCGAGGAATTGAGGTTTTTAACATTTAAAGGAGTTGAAACTTTATTGTTACCTTTTCACAACTATACTTAAATAAACATTACAAAAGATGCACCTGATTGTTTCTAAAAAGACTGTGCGGTAATAATTTGGTGATAACCATACTTGCCAATTCCAAAATCGCAAAGCAGATCAAAAATTCATTATGGCAAAGACATTTCTGTTTTCGTAATTAATGAAAAGATGGTTTTAAAAATAATTAGTGTGATCTTTAATCAGAAATGCAATTCATTTTCAAAAAAGTGATCTGCTTTATGGTGTTGGACCTTTTCTGAAAACAACTGCATATGTTTTAATGATGTGCATTTGACATTTTCCAATAAAATATGTACACAAATGACAATTTGATTGGTTGATTGGCATGGACCCAGTGTTTGGTTTAAAAATCTTCCCACACTCAGAACCTCTGAAGAAGCCAAAAGGATTACACGGGCCCCCCTTTAATATAAATTAATAGGCAGAGGGTCAAATTTTAGGCCGCTAAAACCCAGGGGTTCGGGACAACAGACCCCTTTGCCTCTGCCCCCTTCCCCATCTACTAGCCTGAGTGCAGACATTTTTATGGATGATTCCTGAACCTCTGGTGCTGAGGGTAGAGGGTTTTTTGTACATTTTGTCTTTTAGCATGGAGGAAAGTTGTTGCACTTTTTTGAAGTTCTTCTATGGCTAATAATTGACCAATAATAGTACATTCTGTTATTTGTTACCCCTCATGCTTTTTGATGATACTGTCTTAACAGAATAGGTCAGAGTCTTATCCACTGGCTCCTGTCAAACATACTACAATTATATAAATTTGTTACTTAAAGTGTTTATATTAATCATAAGCAGAATTCATTAAAACTCTTCAAACAATGCTTAAGTGATGAGACAGCAATCAAACAGGATGCTCACTATGTCTTTTAATAAACAATACACAAAAAACAAAATGGGAATGACTATAGATAACTCTTTGGTTCATATATTTTCATGACTTCATGAAACTGATGTGTTGATGCAGTAGTAGGCCGCTATGCATTTAAAATGATGTTTCAACTGAAACATGGTTTTAGAACACAGACATAACGTGACAAGTGTTTATTTGGTCATCTTTATTTTTCTTGGTCTCATCTTTTAGAATACATTTCACAAACTCACTTCTGTTGTTCTTATCTCAGACAATTTCCAACAAAATGGAAGCAACATGTGCACAATTATAAAATCATGGAGATAAAGAAACAAAATGTCTAAAATAGTGGACTAGACAAAACAATCAGATTCTAATGGTTAGAAAACAATGCAATAGCAGTGCAGAATTTTGTATGTCACTTTAAAAAGAAACCAATGCAGGCTTAAATAGCAGCAGACTATTCAGATCTAAGTAACTTTTGTTGATAGTTCACGAGTGCAATATAAAATTATAGTAAACAATGTTGGAAAATTCTTTTTTTAAAAGCTTTATGGAATTGTGGTTTAGTGGTTTACTCCCAGAATTTGCTGCACTGGTCATAAAAACTACTGGCAGGAGAAACTGCAGATATTGGTCTGAAAATAATAATCCATAGACAGCATTTATAGACACTCCAGAACTGTTTGCTTACAAACCAAGTGCTTTGGAAAATGCTTGGAATGAAAGAGAGCCTATGAGCAAGCAGAAGTATGAAGTTTAAGAATAAGCTTTCATTAGAAATGACAAACCTAAAGTGACCTTTGTTTTGCATTAGGGTCAGTGTGATTTAATATCATTTATTTGATATTCACCTAAAAATATCTAGTAGTCACTATTTTGTTAGGAATTGTAGGGACTGAACACAAGGACAGAAAAGAGAAGAGACAGTTCAGGATAACCAACGTTCAGATAACAAGGTTTTCTTTTATGAATGATCTATGGCCTCATTTGTGATTTCGTTTGGTACAACCCATTACTGTCCCTTTCCTGCCATTCTGTCTCCTTCTGCACAGACATTTCTCTCACTGCGTCTCCATGGTTACTGCAGCATCACCTTCCAGTCTTCCCCTGCATTCATGCCCGGTTTACGGAGAGTCAGTACAGACATGGAGGCATCAAAATCAAACTCAATGGTGCTCTCCTGGCCATCTGCAGAAAAAACGAGAAGTACCATGAACATAGTGGAAAACAAACTGAAGAAACTTCACAATATATTTTCATCATATGTTCATTTTTCCTAATAAAAATGGTATTCAAAACATAATACGATAGAACGGAAATGTATCTCACCAGCTGTCTGAAGTGTAACCTTGCTGGGCTTACTGGCACCAATAATAATGATGCGCTCAACCCAAGAAACAGTAGTAAACTGACTGTCCGGATTCAAGTTTCTGTGGGCATGATAACATTCTTACAAAAATAGCAAAGACAATGAGCCTCATTATTTACACAAATTGAAACTTACACAGAGGAGAGGTTGTTGTTGGAAAATGTAAGCCTCCGGTGAATATATTCCGTCTTTTGATAGCTGAAGGTATGACCGTCATCAATGTAGAGTTCACCCTCTGCAGCTCGCTAATATTCAGTGGTTTAAAGAAAGTACATGAGTTTAGCCTCACAATATTGCCTTCTTGTTATCATTTACATTTATTTAAAATGTACCTGTTGATTTAAAGCGACATATAGAGTGTAAGGATCATTTTCCATACAAGTTGATGATCTGCGAACACGGAGCTTCCTGGGAATAATGGAGCCACCACGCTGGAAAACTGGAATCTACCCAAATACAAGAGTTTTAAGATAAATGCAGACTGGAAAACTAAACCAATTCAAAATGGTATACAGCATTCCTTACACTACTCATAGTCACAGGAATATAAAGGTTTTGGGCCCCGTTGTGCTTCTGGAAAGTTTGGACATCATACCAGACCTGGAAATATACAGTTATTAAAAACCAAGCCTAAATTTAGGGTTTTGCCGTCTTTTTTCACACCGTACATCATCTTTCCCTGGCAGGTATGCAGTGACTCCCCTAGATCCCTCCTCGGTCACAGGATGCACCAACAAGTCTTTTCCTGCAGCAGAGAGGTTAAAAATGTAAGTGAGAGTAAAAACAACAAATATGCTAGTGAAATATAGACTCAAACTGTACCAATGAGAAACTCATCATCAATGGCAAAAGTGGCAGGATCTTGAGGATACTCTGTCCACAATGGTCTATATGAAAACAAAAATTTAACAATGTAAAATGTAACAGAAATGCACTTCCATTATTGACAAAATGATGTAAAGAAGCCATACCTCATGACTGGCTCTCCAGTTAGGTGTGTATTGTAGAACAGTTGGTACCAGTAGGGCAGCAGAGTGTAGCGCTGGCGCACCACGTCACGGATCAGAGCAGTGTTTTCAGGACCAAAGAGCCATGGCTCCCGGCGCGGCGTGTCCAGGTGAGCATGTGCCCGGAAGAATGGCTGGTAGGCTCCCGTTTGGTACCAACGCACCAGAAGCTCAGAGCTCGGAGACTTGAAAAAGCCTCCCACATCAGCTACATATGGCAAGAGATGCAAATTGCAATGTATTTACAAATTATGAGACCAACAGCAAAAGTGTTCAACCCATATGGGGGATATTGCATTGCAATGTACAAGAAGAGTAGCAGTAGAATATGAATGCCAAAAGTATAACAATTTAAAAGATAAATGCTTTATTTAAAATGTCTAATTATATATAATTATAAAATACTTAACAGTGTTTAGTTCCCATTAAGTGTAACTCACCTCCACAAAAAGAGATTCCAACCAAGCCAAGGCTCAGGCACATTGGGATAGAAATCTTGAGATGGTCCCACTCAGCGGCATTGTCCCCGGTCCATACAGCACCTGCAGAAACACACACACACTCTGGCTCTAGCCTCTCACGAGTCATCATCACAGAGGAATTCTGCTGAATACAGATCTAAAGCCCTTACCATAGCGCTGTGACCCTGCAAAAAAGGCCCTGGTGAGGACGAATGGACGCTCTACACCTCCAGATCTCTGAACCTGACCTTCAGCTGTGGCCATTTGCTGCAGGATTTAATTAAAATAATTTTATATTCTGTCAATTGTTTTTTTTAGCTATACAACAACTTTTTTGGTTATACAACTTCAATCAATTAATTTGACTGTTTAATTGCTCACCACATAGAGCCCATATAAGTTATGAACATCACGATGTTCCCAATCTCCATGCATGGCATCTTTGTGCATAGTGACCTCTGGTCCATTAAAAACTGATGGCTCATTCATGTCATTCCATGTGTACAGGTTTTCCATACTACCCTGAAAACAGACAAACATGTAAAAATACACATCTACAGATACGTAGTACAAAAAGATAAGACCGTTGACCTACTTCATATTGATCATAGGCAAACATGCTGGCCCACCAAGCCCTCATGTCTGCACGGGTGAAGTCTGGATAACCGGCACTACCTGCAAGATTTGTCATCAAAGTAATGAAGAAAAGTGTTCAATGACTTGTACAAAATTATGAGAATTAAGCGTTTACCTGGCCAGCACCAGCCCTCGTAGTCTCCACCATCCTTGTTCTTAATATAGAAACCTTTGGACCGGATTTCATTATGGATCTTGTAATTGCTGTCAACTTTGATATGTGGATCAACAATGGCCACCATCTACAACAGAAACAAGTGCCACATTGTAAATTACTATTTGAAAGAACTGGCAACATTTTTGCTGTTATGTTTAGAGTTTACCTTGCGTTTTTTGTCCTTGAGACCCTGCAGCATCTCCTTAGGACTGGCAAACTTGTGAGGATCCCAGGTGAAGTAGCGCTTTCCATCAGTGTGCTCGATATCAAGCCAAATAAAGTCATAGGGGATGTCGTGTTCATCAAAGCCAGCATCAACATTCTTTACATCCTCCTGATCATTATAGTTCCATCGACACTGGTGGTAGGCCAGAGCAGCTAAAGGTGGAAAAGACTGTGTGCCTAGAGGATTAAAACAGAATTAGAGCAGTTTTAATCTGTATAGAGCAAGAAATACTGGAACCAGAGTTAATGTTGATATTTTTTTTTACCACATGCAAGCATGCAACTTAAACTTACCTGTGAGTGAGGCATATTGTGAAAACACATCTTTAGGTGTTGGTCCAAGCATTATGAAGACATCAATAATGCCACTTTCTGAGATCCAACGGACATCAGTCTGTGGCTTCTCACTTGATCCCTGCACATAATCGAGCATCTTTCCAAAAACCGTCTATAACAAATCAACATGCCATTAGTTCAAATCAGGGCATAATACTAGTTTGAAAAATCTAAGGCACATACTTTTCCAGCTGTATTGGAGCTGATATCCACCCATGTCTCTGCAGCATTCAGCCAGAAAATACCAGTCGTCCGCTGTGTGTTGTGGGCCAACATAACTGGGACTGCTCCATAAAGAGCCATAGGATTATACAGTTCATACTGAAACACATCCAGGTTATACAGCCGATATGGATCTCCATTTCTGTCAAAAACACATACACATTTGTTTAAGACCTTTGGTATGATTTTTTTTGCATTTATGGTATTAATTCTTAGGGCATTAATAGGCACTTACTCAGTTGTTTTAAGTTTAAGGTTATCTGCATGTTCGGGGATGCCATACACATGTTCCACTCCAGGCAAAGAAAAGTCTAAACTTATAGCTGAAGGACCTGTGAGGTTGGAAAAGCATACTAGTCATGTCTGTCAATGCCTGTAATTTGTATTTACTGTATTGCATTTTTTACAGTTTGTATGAATACTTCAATACTTTTAAAATGTTCTCTATATAATATTGATTTTAGCAACAACAACAAAAAGTTAAATAGTAAAAAGCTTGCAGTTCTCTCTTTTCTGTTTAGAAAACACAGCTACTATCATCAGAAGTGGGTCTCTGACTGCGCTGCTTGAATGGAAATGGGTCAATAAGGTTAAAAACAAGGCTGCTGGTTTGAGTTTTTCTGGGCAATATGCTGCTCTAACACGTGAAACCAACACAACAGGTTTATTTATGATTTAAAACAAAAAATGTAATGGAAACTATTATTGGCTAATGCACAGTTCAACATGCCCCCATAATCACTATAGCAATGTTACATACCATTTGGTTTGGTGTCTGAGTGAGACTTGAACGTTTCTTCCCACATGCCTTCTTCTATTTTCTCATCTTCTTTCGATGCCTGGTGCCCAAAACAACGAAACAATGATAATACGCCTCAGACGATTTCAGAGTTCTATGAATGTTGTATTTGCAAGCAAAAAAAGTACCTCAGGCTGGTTAGCTGGATCAACATCTTCTTTCTTCTCTGCATCTGGCTCTGCTTGACTACTCAAAAAGAGATAGTGAAAGATGAAGAAGATATTTGAGTCCCTTTTTAAATTATGTTGAATGAATAAAACTATATATGAGAGAATATTTATTTTAAGGGGTAAAATTAACTAGCATTACCGTTTCAAGCCTCTTCAAAGTACACTACCAAGTTTCAAGGTTTGGAGCAACTCCCTACCTTGTGGCTATATTTAGTTGTGCATACACCAAATTTAAACAATATCCCCTTGAATCCTCATTTTATGGCTCTTCTATGAACATCCAAATTGAATACCTGTTTGCAAATGTTAAGTATGGTAAATGTGGATCCGTAATTTAATCAAACTAGATAAAAACATAACCACAAAGAGAGATGCTGCTACAAGATAAATCTACATAATAAAAACAAGGGTCTTCTACCTTTTACAGATATAATATAACTCAGCCATGCAGTGTTAGAACTAGGTCATATAATTATATATAAAGATTTCAGCTGACGATTCAACCTTTTCATTACCAATACCGACCCTGTTAAATCTGCCACAATTTGTAAAAAGAAAATCATTATCATTTACTGGCTTTGATTGTGTAAAATTACAATGGAGTGTAAACTCAAATAGACTGGCCAGTCCAGAAAAAATATTAGTCCCATGCACACATTGATTCATTTCTTTCTCAGGTTAAGAATTACAATAAAACTGCACAAGCTGACACCCAATAAATGACCCTAGTAGCACAAGGAACATAATACACACAAATCTGAAGGGTCTTTACCTAGAGAAAACCCTCTTGACATTATCCCACACACTAGCCACTGTGCTAGTTACTTTATAGGAGAAACTGGGATGATAGGAAAAGAGGACAGAACAACCAGTCAGAGACAATACTCAAAAACAAATCATTTTATGGGAACAGAAATGTAAATAATTAACCAAGGACGTAGATATAAAGAGTGTGAGTGCGCATGTGTGTAGTCTCACGTGTCCTTGCGCATCCTCAAGTGCTCAAAAGCCAAGAGTCCACGCGAGTTCAGTGACATCAGCACGTCATGCCCCTCCATGATATCCAAACGAAAGGGACGTGCGCTAACAATGACCCTTTGGGACTCTGCACCCAGGGACAGTACCACCCCATTCTCATCTTGGGATAAAAGTGCCAGGCTGAGGTACAGAAAGGAGATATACACATATTGTTAAGACACATGTGGATTAGTAACCATTACATTTACATTATATTACTACTGTGTAGAACTCGACATAGAATGTGAACCGTTATCATGGAAATCTGTGAATGCAAAATGTATATAGATATGTATTAGCGAAAATGATGTAAAAATAAAAAAGTAAACTAAATAGCTCTGGAAAAGCTCAATATGGTAGAAACATATTCTGCCAGAATACGTGACAACATTATTTGAAAGTCTATTGAGGCACTTTAGGTTACAGATGACTAGGTAATCCATACTTTTGTTACATGATCAAACACGCTCCTCTTTGGAGACTTACGGCTCAGTGGGTGGCTCCTTGATGAGGACATCTGGGACCTCAAAGCGCGGCTTCAGAGGCTTCAGCTCGTTAATCTTCACCCTGGTCATGTTTCCCTGGAGACGGTAAAGCTCGAGCAACAGACGCACCTGTGAAAAAAGCAAATCATGCAACAATGATATCCGACATTTGAAAAGCTACCAGCAGATGTCACAAGGTGCTCTGGTATACCTTATTATTGTCATTGATGAGCTGAAGTGTTAGTCTAGTATTAGTCAGCTCCATCGTCTCCAGCAGGGCTCGATAAGGAGACTCGCCTGGCTTCAATGCACGCTGACGCCTGTTAAACATCATATTTAAATTAATGTCACACTGTGTGGGGAACATAAGGTAAAGGACTGAAAATGTGAGTGAGAATTTTGTGATGGTTCCTTACTTGCAGAAGGCACTCTGGTCACAGGTTTTAAAGTTGCCCCTGTCCACAGCCCATGTACCCCCAAGACAGAGAACCAGTATAAATGCTAGAACAGACGCCATCCTACAAGGGGGAATAGAGTAACTATGAATAAAGGTTAAAAAACACTGCATTTACCACAAAAGCCATGTATCTATGTAGTAGTGATATGATATATCTATGCAAGATCTTAAAAAGGGATGAATGAACTATAACTGCAAGTTGGCGCTTTCTAGTAAGCCAAGTGAGGTCAAATGAACTCAGTAAAAGGACGAAGAAAATTCATTATGTAATGATTAAGATGAGGATAATACACCGACGCCAACTCTGCCATTTGTAAGGCTTTCAAGCTACAAGACTCAACAGTATTTCTTAATAATCTACTTAAGGTTTCGCATCGAGCTCGACACCCCGTTAAGCTAGTAGCGGTACAGGAACTGTCAAGTTAGTTCAAATGATCAGAGCTTCGCGTTAAAATGATTAAATTACTTAAGTTAAAATATAAAGCTCTCCCCATTTGGAGACTCAAAGACCATAGTCACAATATCCTCCTATTAACATACGTGAATTACCACAATCATAAGAAATATTGCCGATGAAACAGCAGAATGGCTTTGTCTTACCTTTCAGTGAAGGCGGCCATCTTGCTTACAGCGCTAGGCTCCGCCCATTTCACTGAGATCTAATAGATCCAAGAAATCGATGCATTTCACTCATTTCACTCCGCAACAAAGATAGATAAACATTAAGGTAACTTTTACTGGTTTAGGACATAATCATAGGCATTTTATCATAGATATAAACTGATTGTACCCCAGCATTTCCCCGTATATGTGGTATTTTATGTCATGTGCAGTTTTATGTTTGGGTTGTTTATTCTTCTCAACACCCCATAAAGGAGAGTTATGTTATGTACAGACACTCATGGATTCACTCAGTCATATTATAGCTCCATGAGGCACACGCACTACGCCGAGGACACGTCACCGCTCAGC
>KN514504.1:0-16808 GCA_000787155.1 Scartelaos histophorus
TGGAAAAGTTACAGAATGCACCTTTAATCTTGATTTTCTTATGAACTTTCAATAGTAGTTTTTGTACTAATTAATATCTGAGTATTGATACTTCTGACAACGCTTAATATTCAGTAATATCTTTGATGCCGCAATAAAAAATATCTGATCTAATTTACAAATATTTGCATATTCTTTTTTGGATCACCATTCAAAAACTAATTAAAAAAGGTCTAGTTTTCTCCTGTTTATATCTAATTCAATAAAAAATATATAAAATCAATACTAGTTTGAGTATTGATTAGTACCTGAGTATTGACACTTTTGACAGAGCTTTAGAACAGCTTTATTTTGAATTCAAAGTTGTCACTTACCATTATACTCTGAGTCATAATTTTCACAAGTCCCGAAATATCCACTAAAAATAAAAAAGTTGTATCCAATTATGGAAAATACCCAAATATATTCCAAAGGAGAGATTTTTTTCAGATATAGTTGTAAGTTGGTAGGAGCCAGAGGTAGGTAGGTGTGTGCAGATGAATGACTAAAAGTGTAGAAAGTTTAAGGGAGGAGAGAGGGAGGAGAGGGGGTGGTAATAAACATGAAGGGGGCAGATAGAAAGAGGGAGGAGGGGTGAGAGGTGAGCCCAATGACCCCATAGAACCAGGAATGCACCGTGTGAAGTGTCTCCTCTACTGTACGGGTGCTTAAATTGGCACTAAACTGACTCTTTTGAGCTTTAAGTCATGTTATAATCGCCAATTCTAGCGCTGAAATGATCCAAATGATCCTACTGAAGCTGTACGGAGTTTAAAAACACAGTGGAGCACGTCATGTGGAGAAGAACTCGGCTTAAACGCGTGCGAATGAAACAAAACGCAACTCCGGGTATGTTTTTGATGAGGAAATATCATAGTAAAGATCAGAAAATAGCGTAATATGAGCCCGTTTAAGTGTAAATGCAGACGGTGCGGGTCTGAGGAATGCACTGCGGGTCAAATCAATAACGCGTTTGAAGTCGGGTTTGGGGTCCAGTCTCGTCGACAACTTCAGAAGGAAAGTGGAACCTGATTGGAAACAGTTTGGCGGTAAACAGATGTAAATAATCCCCATTTCAACATGCGTTAACGTGAAATTTAAAGAAAAACATATGTCCTCTCTGTAAAGCCATTTCCTCGGCAAAAGTGAAATTCAAATGGAAAGAAACCAACTGTGACCTATGACCTATATTGTTATGACGATTCTGTATTTTCCAGGTGCACAAGAAATGCAAAAGAATATCACATTTTTTTGAGATAATAAAATGATTTAAATGCAAAATTGTTGTTAGAATTTTGTTATTTCAAAGCATATCTGGAGTTGTGTTTCGTTTTATTCACACGTTTAACACTCAAACCCTGCAAACTGAGGCTGAGTTCTTCTCCCAAACAGAAAATACATTTATGTGATGATACAGAAAGTGCTCCACTGTGTTTTTAAACTCCACACACCTTCCATAGAATCATTTGGTTAGTTTCAGTCTTGGAGTCGCCTTTTTCAACTCAACAAAACACAACTTCAAGTGTGTTTTTAAAGAGTTAAAAAAATTCTAACGTGGCTTAAAGCTCACAAGTCAATTTTGCATAATGTAGTAGCTTTAAACTCTGAAACCTCATTGTTATATTGGTCCATTTGTTTTGCTTTCATTGTGGCAGGCTGGTTTAAAGTTTGTGTTCTCCTCCATAAACCCAAACCAAATAAACCGTAAACCAAACACCTTGTCAAAATAAAGGGGATAAAAGGTGTCACTTTCAGAGGCTTTGTTTTGTGAGTTTTGGGGCAGTGGGACATTTATGAGGCCAGAGCAGCTGTCAGTGTTTGACAGGCCATAACTCACTCACAACTACAGGCTGTACTAGTACATACAGTCTATTCACTAACTATGACAGGGGGCAAGTGGGGTGGGTTTACTGTACATATTTTGACACTGAAAGTCATATATTACACAAAAATAACTCTTGTGAGCTTTTAGTCATGTTATAATGTTGTTACCTCCTCAAAAACATACCTGGAGCTGTGGTTTGTTTCATTCACACACCTTTTACTATTAGTCTGTCTGCCTTTCCAAAGCTCAAAATGCTCAGTTTTGTAGTTTTGAAGTTATATATTTATTTTTTTGTATCAAAGATTGGAAATTCCGCAGCTGAAAGTATCCACATGCTTCTAGTGAAAGTGCATGTAGTTGAAAAACACAGCACAGCACCTTATGTATTATCGCGTGACAAAGTAATGTGGTAATACAACAGGTAAATTACAACAAGTCATTAATAATACAGTATTATGTGTTATAAATCCACCACTATCACCGACTTAAAGGGAATGAACTGAAGCTGCAGCAGTTAGAAGTACAGAACTATACTAAAATCTGCAGGTGAACCCAAGATGGCGTCACATTGTTCTCAGTGGCCTCTGCTCATTGGCATATGGACCCCAAAATAATTTTCTCTTCCACATTACTTTAGCACAGGCTCAGAAGGGGCTAAGAGCAGGGCCAGGCTAAGATTTACAAAGCTAACTTTTAAGCGTTATGAGGATTTGAAATTTAAAAAAAATATACATATTGTGAAAATAGAAAATAATCCCTACAAAATCTGACCTTTGTGAAAGTTGTGGATGCCCTGTCAGCCGAACACGGGAAGTATGGTTCTACGGGAGAATTCGTTCTGGGCTCGAGCTCCCGGGAGCTGCAGTACAAATGGAGCGGCCACTAATCGGTCTCGAGCCGGGACCGAGGGGAAATGCCTTATCCAGTTTTTATTAAAGATCCATGGCTAGAAGTAACAGCGTTTCCATGGTAACTACGCTGCGCTCCCATTGACCCCTTAGCTGCCCCAAGAATGCCTGAACTAAATACTAGGGCATTCACAACAGAAGCAATTCGTTGAGTAGTTCTGACAATTTGATTACGCAATAGGACTACAGATGACACACTAACCCAACCCTCAGCTCTGCCCCAGGACGTCGTTTCTGCTGCTCTCTGACCTGCCCCTGACCTTTGACCTGATCCATCAGAACCTCAGAGGGGTCTCAACATGTCCCTGCCAGAACTGGACTAAAGACACACACAATGAAATCCTCACGTGAAAAGATCTGATGGAGAAAATGTTGACTTAGGTTTTGTTTGAGCTCAAGAAAAATAAGTTGTAAGAGGAAATAGATGTATGGCACAAACGCACAATTTGTTTTAAAGTCTTTCCAACTGATTTTCTAATGTTGTTACTCAAACACGTGAATGAAGCACAACGTAACAACATTCTAAGATGACTTAAAACTCACAAGAGTCAGTTTTGCATGTTTACATAGGGGTCCACATTGTTGCCTTCATTCACAGTTGAGCGCTTCTTCCCCTCCGGCACTTCCCCATTTCTCTTAATTCTCAGCTCTGTTAAATTTGTCCCTGTGGTGTTGCCGTAGCAGGTGTGATGATAAATGCATTTACAAGGGGAGTATTAACCAGCTCTGCCTTCACTAATTACACTGCGTTACCAACAGGGCCGTACCCCCACCGTCACCAGGGCAACGCAACCACGGCGAGCTTTGATTAAAATCTCGCTGTAGGCTAGCCGCTAAACAATCCTGTGCATTGGGAGTAAAGAGACAGATTTAAAAAGACAGGAAAATGGTCGGAAAATGGGCAGAAAACAGAAAATTACTAAAGCTTCTGGGATATTATGGCTGTGTGGGGAAGGAGGGAGGGTGTAAAATATGCTAATGTGTGTAATCTGTTGTGTTTAGGGACTTTATTGAATGATTTAAGGAAGTAATGTTATGCAAAACACTTTAAGAGGTTTCTGCAGTGTTATAATTGTGCACACGACTCCTAAAAACATAGACTTCACCAAAAGATGTATTTTTATTCTGTTTTTTCTTGGGACTCCCTAAACTCTCTTAGTGTTGAAATGTTAATTAAAGCTAATTGAAGTGCCACATGCCGTATTATCCAAGGAAGGAGTTAATTTCATAATCAGCAGATTTAATTGTAGCAAATAATAAACATGCAGTGCGGTAACTTTATGGGTGGGAGTTCATCACATGCTTGTTTCCATGGCGATGTCATTGCTCTGCCTGGAATGTTCCACAGTATGACATTAAAGAGCTCTGCCTGATTCAATTACAGGAGGATTTATAGCTCAAAAATACTTAACTAAAGATAAAAGGGAGCTATTCATTTGCTTCATGACATCACGAGGTGGAACAGAGCATTTTGAGCTTTGAAGATGTAGACAGATATAATATAATAATAATAATAATAATAATAGCGGATTACTCAAACATGTGTGAATGAAACAAAAGACAACTCTGGGTCTGTTTTTGAGGAAATAATATTATAACATGTCTTAAATCTCACAAGAGGCAATTTTGTATAATATAAGACCATTAAACAAAACCAAAGATTTTTTTTTTGCCTTATTTGATTTGACACCTGACTCTTGCTGTCTTTTTTTGCAATTTATTTTAGAATTTCTTCTTGCTATTTATGTTTTACTCTCTGTTATTATAATATATTGTGATGTGTGAAAAATAATTTCCCTTGTGGATGAATAAAGTTTGTCTACGTCTAAGTCTATGAAAATGCATTGCCACTGGTGACTTGAGATTGAAGTACTACCTATTACCACAATTTTAGTAGAATTAGTACAACTGTGGTCTTATGTGTTTGTGCCTCATGGCTTCTTGAGGACTGTCTCTAATTCAGTGAAATACAAAATGAGTGCATTTGAGAAAGCTTCATTTCTGTGCATTGTTTTCTGCTCTACTGGCCCCATCAGAGGAACAGAGAGTCACACATTACTATCCCTGCTGGTTGTAAATTAACACTGTTAATTGTACAATTTCTCACAAAGTAATTTAATTATAGAGCCCTTTCTTTCTTTGGCTTTCAGTTCAACTCCAATTAATATTTATTACTGGAATAACTTGTGTAACATAGGGCTTTACCTACAGTTGTAGCATAGTGTAAAATGTAAGTAGAACATTCGGTTTGTAGCCTTCAGAAATTAACTGGCTGATTGTGGTTTGAGTTGGAATAATATTTGTAGTTCTTACTCATTTTCATACAATTTGAGTATATTTATTGTTTGTATATAAATATTTGGTTTTGTTGAGGAAAAAAAAAACATTAAAGGTGCAACTTTATGTAACTTTTCTAGTGGAAAAGTTTCTTCATCAAATGCTTTTCTTCACAGAGATGTTATTGCTGTTTAGAATGTTTCACATTATGGCATTAAAACTTTCTATCTTTATGGAGACCAAACCAGACCAAAGTTTTTTTGGGGTATTTTTGGGCTATAAAACCATCTGTTATTGAGTAAATGGGAATATATGGGAATATATAGGAAAAGCTGTTTAATATTGTACTGTGGAACATTCTGGTCAGAGCAACAAGCATTTGACAAACCACCAACTGAAAAGTTAACAATCCACCTTTAAAATTAGTTTTTTTTAAAAAGTCTAGAATCTTACAGGAGTCATCAAGGACATCTGAGTTACTTTTTAGTTAAATGTAGCTCCCACAGAGAAGAAGAACGGAAAAAAAAAAGAAGATCAAGTGCCATTGTTCATTCATTTACATTTATCCAGATCCAAAAACTACTCACACTGCTTGATTCTACCTTGTGACGTCACTAGGTGGTAATCAAAGAAGTGTCCTCTATGATTTTAAAGCTGAAACACCGTCACACACTAATTCTAATCACTGTAGTACTCAATACTATACATCTCAATTCTGAAGCTAGCAGCTACTGTATTTAGCCCTATTTAAGTTGCATATAAAAAGCCCATTGAAATTACAGCAGATAAGACCCAACCCCAAAATGTCCGGAAAAATATTATATCGTTTTAAAGTCACAAACAGGAAACTGACATCCATGTTTATGAATTTATAAATACATATAAGCAAAATGTGTAGTCAGCTGAGCGGGTCGTCTTTGTAGCAGTAATTGTACCAGGTCCAATATAATAACAATTTCACAAAACCTACTTGCCCCCACTGCTTTAAATCAGCATCGAGAACTTGTTATTTTTCCCGCTGTTTGTCCATTTGCTTGTGAGCTTCCAGTGAGCGTGATAGATGTAGTTTTGATAAAGAGACAGTGTGAAATCTCTATCGCATTTTATTCTATTATAACTTCATGTCCCCGACCACAGAGGAAACCTGTTTAGAGTCACAGTGAAGGGGCAGACCGGGCACTGAGCCATACACTCCAGTACAAAAGATCTGCTCTGTGCCAAGCCTTTTAGGACCATGGACACACACACACACACACACACACATCACACACACACACGCCGAGGAGAGGGGAGGCATATTTGTCGTGATGAATCAATTCCCTAAAACATGCACAATGACTAATCTTCCAACCAGCCCTGACCAGGAGCTTAAGACCTGCTCTACGGGTCACAAACTTCTCCTGAGAGGTTACTTCAGCGACAGGGGTCAAACGCTGGGTCAAAAATTAATCAAGTAGTTCTAGCGGTTCATAGTAACTGTATGAAAGACTTGATAGAGACCGAGAGGTTTAGTGCCATTGTTCTGATACCAATAATCAGGACTTGCACATAAGGATGCTCGTTGTAAAAAAGGGTTTATAAATTCATATGAAGTTGTATTTTCTTTCAATCAAGTCTTTCAAATCAGTCAGATGATATTTTGTATAGTACTTTTCATAGATTTGAAATGTAGTACATCCCCACCTCATTGTTTCATCCATACTATATACAGCAGTTTAGGCAGAAACATACAAACATAAAACTCCTAAACGTTAGAGTAAAACTAAAATAAATGTAGAGCTAAAATTAGATAGACTGAGTAAAGTAATAGTAATAATTTAATGTAAAACAAATATAATAATAGCTATAATGTAATATAAAATTTAATTAATTTAATTTAATTTAAAACAAATACAAGTTTCAATTAAAAGCTAAATTAAAAAGAAAGAAGTTAACTTTTTTTTTTAACTTTTTTTTTTTTTTCATTTTTTGAGTTTACTTTTAAAAATATGAACACTCGCAGCAAACCTCAGATCCTCAGGTTGATTATTCCACAGATGAGGGTGGTAAAAACTGAATGAGTTTTAGTTTTGGACTCTTGGGACAGTTAAAAGACCTGAGGATCTGAGAGTCCGAGAGGTAAAAGATTTGATAAGTAAATAGGACTAAGACCATAAAGAGCTTTATAAACCGATAAAAACAACTTTTAAATCCAACCTGAAGCTCACATTCACACACGTTTGGGCTGAAATTCAAAATCTAAATGATTCTAGTGAAGATGTATGGAGTAATAAAGACATTTAGCACTTTTTGTACCACCACATGACATCACAAGGTGGAAGAGAGTGTTTTCAGTTTGAGAGCCTAAATATGCAGGGTTTGTGTATTAAACATGTGCGAATGAAACCAAACACAACTTCAGGTGCGTTTGTGATGGCGAAACAACATTATAACATAGATCAGAAAAGAGCGCAGTATGGGCCCTTTAATAAACCTTAAAATCTCATTCCTCTTTCAAACTGAAATCTGAAACCGATGATTACAAACATTAAGACGTCATTACTGTGCGTTTTATTACAGCAATGTACATAAAACCCTGATTATATAGACTAATAAAAACCACAGTAATTATGTTAATGCTACTGCCACATAAACCTCTGACTCTCGCTGTTCCCAAGTCATTTAAATTCATTCAGCTTGAGTCTTTAGTTTACAGAGTCAGTGAACGCGCCATTTTTCTGCAGGCAGTGAAGTGCCGCTCGCTGTGATGGATGAGGGAGAGATGGGGACTGTTTACAAACGTGCAAAGGTGAAAGGTCGACAGCTGTCCCCGCGTCACCTCTGACCCTTCGAGTCGTCATGGAGACAAGACTATAATGACAGGAGAGGAGAGACGACAGACTGTAGAGATAACAAAGCAGCGGCGTGGGATTTTACTGGTCATCACAGGTACTGCGAAGGGGCATCAGTAGTTTGTGTTAAGTAACTGCTTTGCCAGGAATGTTCCACAGTATGGCATTACCGTATTACCGCTATAAAGTGCACCGGATTATAAGACGCAGTATCAAATAATATGTCAGTTGTGTCATTGTCCACACATAAGGAGCATCGGATTATAAGGCACAATAAGCGAAACAAAACGAGTGTCGGATAAATCGAACTTTATTCAGGTCATTTACAATAACTCTCAGTTGTAGCTAACACAAAAATACAAGTTTAACAGTTGGGTGATTTGGGCATCAAACATGCCCGGAAACCTCTCAACATTGTTCAGTTTTAACACAAAAATACAAAACCTGAAATCTGGTGCATGTCTCTTAACAGGTGCATTCTGGGTCCTTGTACAGCACACAGCAGAACTACCGGTATGTTGCACAGTCGCCCTATATGTCGCCAACATATTACTCCTCCTGACTCGCCCACTAATACGTTATTAGCCGTAATGTGGACAACATAAAATCGGTTGGATGTTAAACACAACCAAAGGTCATAGATAAGGCCACTGGATTATAAGGCCACTGTTGATTTTTGAGACAATTTAATGATTTTAGATGCACCTTATAGTCCGAAAAATACGGTATTTGTATCTGGAGCTTTATGTACATGGTTGTATTAAGGATAATTGTTGACATGACCAGAGTGCTGCAAACTGGATTGGACTTTGGGGATAAATAAAGTTTACGAAGTTTATCGGGTAATTGGGTGATAAACTAATCTATTTCCATGGAGACAGCTGCAAGTTAGATCTACAGAGAGGCAAGTCCGCTCACACAAAGGATGCATGTTTTTCAAGATATTTGCAGCAATAAAAACATGTTAAATTCAATAAATGCTAAATATGTTTATAGACAATGTAATGGAGACAAGAAGGTGGCAGACCCTTCACCAGAAAAGTTGCATAGTACAACAAACTACATGATATTTAGTCAATTTTTTGTCGATATTAGAGCAGTTAAATAGCCTTTTTACTAAGTTCGATGACTACAATTTAAAAGTAAAAAAACCATGAACAAAGCTTTCAATTCATAATAAAACAAATAGTTTACTCAGTATAATTCAGGTTTATCGTAGTATCTAGCCTACTTAATAACTCCCCCAACTCCTAACCCTAATCCCTTAATGTAGGTATGTCTAAACTATGGCTCGGGGAACAAATGTGAATTTTTCTTGACCCTCAGGCTTCCTTTTTACTTTTTACTACTACTATTAGTTTTTGAAAAGCTATCTTGATTTTGTGTGTCGTACTGAAAATATAAGCATGAATGCATAGAGGCTCTAACCTGTTATACATAAAAATATTTAAATTATTCACTGTATTGCGCCCTCTGCTTTGTCTGTGTCTTTTATGAAAAAACACCCCTGTCTTTATTCACTAATTCTGAACCATTCCTAATAAACAAACAGTTCATTGTGATTTAAGTCTTTATTCTGTTTTATTGCGACTAATTATGGTGTTGTGACTATAAAGTGTAAATTCCTTCTCTTTGACTCAGTCCCAGAGTTATAAAATCCAGCGGTGTAAAGTCAGTGGATTGTATTCCCGGTGTATATCTGGACGCTGAGAGGACTGACAGAACTTGTTGAAACAGAGGCAGAATTTCAGATGTGCGTTTATTCTGATGCTTTGCTCCGGGCCCAAAATGAACAGAGAGCTTTGATCAGAGAGAGGAGCCGATGGACTGACATGTGGGACCAGAAGTAAAAGTTTTATCCTCTCCAAGTGTTAACAGATATACTGAGCCTGTCACGATAATTGCTGTATCCACTTCAATATATGGTACATTAGCAACGTTTTCAGGCTCAGTATTTATCACATTTTTTTATCTTCACACTAGCAGGGATCTAAAAATTTTATGCATTTTTGATACTTTTCGGCTTATGTCGTCAACATTCCCTCGGGGTGTGATGCTAACTGGAAGCACTGATCTGTCTGTGGCTTTGTTAGACTTGAATCTGTGCTTTATTTTAACATAATCTGACCAGAGAGAATTGAGAACTACAACAGATGAACTTTTAAATAACATAACAGTTATAAAAGGGTGAGCAGATTTTCAAAATAAAAAACTGGGACATCCTGGTATTTTTAGTGGTTGGTGCTAATAAAACGAGTGCAGAGTTAAGGAAAATTGTTATGCACTTTTCCCATTCATCTATAACATGAGTCAGTATAGTCATATTTTCTTTGTGTTTTGGTCATTTTTAAGCAGCTTTTCTGTATTTTACCCAAACAAATGACAATGTATGCCTCTTTTTGCTGTTGGCACAGATCAAATTGGTCAAAAATAGGGAAAACTGGGACATTTCTTGTATAAAACTTGGACAAATCAATGGTTTTGTATAAATCTGCTGGGACGGGGGACACAGGACTGGAAAGTGAGACAATCCCGGGTAAACAGCGATGCCCGGTCAGGAGTGTCCAACCTTTTTCCTCTGGTGAGCTAGCTTTAAAAAACAAAAGTCCCAGAGAGGTACTAGTTTCACCAAACCTGATGAGGCACAGTTAGATGTCTACAAAACATTATCAGTTACAAAGTTAGGCAACAAAAATGATGACATGACATGAACAATAACCCTTTAGTTAATCAAATTGTACTTATTCAGCGCAATAAGTGTAATTCAGAAATCCTTGGAAGGGGGTGAAGAGCTACCGCCAGCTCCCAAGGTACAGGTTGGAGACTCCTGCCCTAAGTTATAATTGTTTTTTTCACCTTTTTAGCTTAAACCATGAATCCTCAAATTGATAAGAGCCTCTTTAAAATGTGTTGTTTCACTCAGTTTTGTTTTTGATGATTTTCGGACAGTGTATTTGGCTGTGTTTGTGTGCATTGTATCTCGATGGTAACTGATGAACATTCTGGCGATACACATACATGCAGAACACCCCCAGTTTGATGTACAGACTGAATTCCGAGTATAATCCCAATTCTGATGCGGTGCGAGTGCAGGAGTGGACGCAGCCTCGGTACATAATGTTATTACTTGCGCAATTTCTCTTATGTTATAATATCTTAAAACTGGTGAAATAGCCGCTCTGTCCTTTGGTAAACTTTATGATATCTGTCTCGTTTAGCTCACATCCGCAGACACACACAGGCTCAGACACAGGCTTAGACAGGCCGGAGTAAAGCAGGTCACTGGAGCTGAGGTAAAGGACTCAATGGGACGGAAAAGGCCTCGGGCTGCAGAGACGCTCTCACTTCATGCACTTTAAACAGATGAGCTCCCTGTTTTGGCTAAAGCACTTTTGGCTAACGCGCTTTTGGCCAACGATCGTGACAGCCAACAGAGACATGAGCGCTAATGAAGCCAGCAGCAGAGGAACAAAAAGAGGCACGTATTCAGAGAAAAGCCTCGAGTGAATTATGGGTGTGCCTGTTTTTACTGGCAAACGGATTTGAAATTAATGCAAAAATGTTAAATCAGATGAACTCAAAAGGTATTTCAGTTTAAGGTGAACTCTATTCCACCTGATGTCATGAGGTGGTGTCATCCTCTGGTTACTGTTTTTGTTGCTTAAAGGGCTCATCATACACTATTTTCTGATTTACTCTACGTTAGAATGTTATTTCCTCATCAAAAACTGTGTCATTAACGGAAAACACTGTATTCCACCTTGTGATGTCATGTGGTAATACAGGAAGTGATCTGCTGTGTTTTTAAACTCCATACACTTTCATGAAAATTATTTGGATGATTTCAGTCCTGGTATTGTCCATTTCTACTGAACGAAAGGTAAAGAGCTGTTAACTTGAAAACTACCACTGCATGACATCACAAGGTGGAACAGAGCATTTTGAACTTTGGAGAGACAGACTAATAATGCAGGTTTACTCAAACATGTATAAATGAAACAAAACACAACTCCAGATATGTTTTTGGTGAAGTATCAACATTCTAACATGGCTTAAACCTCACAGGAGACAATTATGTGTAATATAGAAACTTTACAGATATTAAAAAGTGTGCATTCCTACTATTACTGCAGACAGGATTGCCTCTCCACAGAAGCGGCTTGTACTTTGCTCTAGTGGTGTCATCAGAAGTTTAATTCCATACATATACAAAGCAATAACATCCAGAAGGCAAGTTCTGTAGTGCACCTTTAATCGCTAATTACAAAACTCCGTAACAATAGTAATAATAATTCTCTTCCTTAATTGTGGCGGTCTTGGTGCACTGGGCTCCTCTAGCGCCCTCCAGTGTCCTGTTTGTTTATTCTTCACCGTCATTATCACCTTGAAACGCTCCTCAATGGTTTCATTTAATATAAGCCTCAGTCGGGGGTGCGTAAATTGTTGTTGTTGGACAAATATACAGAGTAATAATAAAGCCGAGGTATCTGCGCCACTGTTTAGCTTTTCTGTCTTTAGGGACCTGGACTCCGCAGTATAAATCTGAAGAGAATCAGTGCATGAAAAAAGTACCAGAATGTGGGTACACAAGACAGCAGAATTTGGGCAAAGGCGGGGAGTTACATTTACTTGAGTAGTGTCATGTCCTGCATGACATCATCCTCCTCTGTGTCTCTCCCTCCCCTCTGTGTTGTTTGTTTGTCTGTGTGTGATTGGGCGGAGTCTCCTGGAACCACACTCACCTGCTGCTGATCTGGAACCACACTCACCTGCCTCTCATCCTGTAATCAAGCTCCCTTCATATACCCTGCACTCCAGAGAGACTCTGCCAGATAGTTAATCATCTACGCACGGTGAGTTAATCATCTAAGCACGGTGAACCTCTTGGCTGCTCTGTTTCAAGAGTTTTTTTGATGCTTGTTTTTGGAGTATATTCTAAGTCATGTTTTTGTCTACAGTTGTCTACACCAGTTCCAGTCCTGTCCCTGTTTGTTCCAGTCCTGTCTAAGTCGTGTTTTGGTCATCTCAACCTACGTTCCTGCCACCCCTACCCGTACAATAAATTCACTTTATTTTTGGATTCGGTTTTGTGTCCATTTTTGGGTCGTTCCACTGCTGAGCCACAATGAGTAGTGTCTTTTTTTTAAGAAATTATACTTTCTGAGTTCTTTTCTAACAGCATACTTTTACTTCTACTTCAGTAATATTTTGAGTGACAAGTGACAATACTGTTCCTTGAGCTAATGTTTTGGTGACTCATCCCACTGTGAGTACGACTACAAGAGACAAAAGCTTTATCTTGGCCATTTTAAATTTCAACTGTAGTTTTTCCTCATTTTTGCAGAAAATACAAGATTTTGTGCATGACTTAACGTTTTCTTAACTGCATAAACTACAAATTCTAAATCCGATGTTGTGTAACTTTTCTTGTTAAAGGTCAGTCAAATGCTTTTCTCTGTGGACATGTTATTGCGTTGTCTGAAATGTTTCACAGTATGGCATTAAACCTTGCTGACTTAATGGAGACCAAACCAGACCAAGTTACAGGTCAGATCTGTGGAGAGGTAACCCCGCTCATAGTGCCTCCCCACAATGTCTGTTTTTCTAGGTATTTTTGAGCTATAAAACCATCTATAATTGAAAAAATGTAAGGTAGATCTGTTTAATGTTGCACTGTGGAACATTCCAGGCAGAGCAACGGCATATCCTTAGCAACAAGCAGGTGACGGACCACCAATATAGTGCAAAGTTGCATAGTGCACCTTTAAATTTCTCCAAGGAGCAATACTTTCCACTTCTACGTTAGTCATTTCGAAGTGATTGTGTGTGATACTGATGATAAAATACACTCAGTTTTTTATAGTGAGAACAATGGACTGGGAACAAAAATCTTGAAAATATCATGAAATCGTCCTGGTTTAAAAAGAGCCAAAAAACAAAAGAGGGTTCAAAGAAAAGCAAATGGCAAACACATGAACCTGTTCTTAAACATGTGGGTGACAAAAGATTTATAAGAGAAGTACAGACAGAGATGGAGCGCTGGAGGTGAATGAGAAACATTTGTGCTACAGACACATGGGGGATCCTTTAAAGCCTGGATCATATGGATCACATACAGTCGACTAGTTCAACGGACTGATAACCTCCTCTGCACAAGTGACTTTTCAGAGCTTTTAACCATCTTATCGCTGTTTCCCTTCCTCATTTACCCTTTTAGAGTTGTATTTGGAGTAACTTGTTCTTTTATTAAGTAGTTTTAGATGAATATTTAGCAGGCTCAAGAACATGTGTTCTTTAGTTCATTTAATTAATTTGAACATTTTCTCAGGTTTTATATGAGACCGATCTCTTCTAGAGCTAATGTAACATTTTCGGAAATGTTAATTAAGTAAGACTGGACCAAAGTTCCTGTTTAACTCCAAAATCAGTAAAGAGAGTAAATGAATGCCACTTTGTAGGGTTATCCTGATTAAGCTAGACAACACACAGAGTTTTTTTTTTTTTTATATACTTTTTAGTTAGTTTAGTTTACTTCTTTTTAGTTAATTTAAGATAAAATTATGTACAAAACTGGTTCAAACTGGTCTTCTGTCACAGGAGTTTGAAGTGGTGGGTGGGAGGTGCCAATTTAACACTAAGTGAAGTTGAATTAAATAAATCAATTCTGGCAAATAACCCCAACTTGAGCCCCCATTTAACTTTCAAATTGTTAAAATAAATAAATAAAACATTTTGTCTTAAAAACAACAAGATTTTACCCTGGAATTTTAACCCTCCAGTGTTTGCTGTGTGTGTGTAAAAATCTTATTGCTAGAGCTGAAATGTTCCTCAGTATGGCATTATGCTATCTATTATTTTGCATTTATCCATCTGGTATTTCGCATTGCATGTTTCTATTGCTAAAAACTACATGGGAAAACAGGCATTTTTCACCTCTCCACAGATCTGACCTGTAGCTTGGGAAGGTTCCAGAAAAATTACCTTTAAATGTCCTGTCTTTGATTTTTTCTCTCCTGTTCAAGTAATCCTGCAATATCTGGCTCTGTTTTGATCTGAAATTCAGTTGTAAAATTTTGTCAAAACTTGTTTTCATTGTTTCTGTTTCATTTTATAGGGGGAATTATTGACTTTATGACATTAAACACATCCATCTCCATGGAAACAGGAAGGTGACGCCAATAATAGGTCAAGTCACAAGTCAGATCTGTAGAAAGACGACCCCTCACTATTTTAAGCATTAAAACACCCATAACTGAATAAATACATGACAGATACCATATGCCATACTGCTGAGAATACCAGGCAAAGCAATAACATCTCCACAGAGACAAGGTGGCAACCGACTCAACCAAAAAAGTTACATAATCCTCCTTTAAACCAGATTGAATATTTGAACAGTGATGAACAGTGAACATCTCAGACTGCATTTATATTGATTATTGCAATTACACACTATTAGGATTCTATTATGTGCACTGACTGTCTTTAATTACACCGGAGCTGAAGGAGGTACACACACACACACACACACACACACATACACACACAGATGAAGCCAGACGCTGCGCTCAGCTAATTAAAACACAAACTTTTTTGTCTCATAAACTTGACAGGAAGAGAATCTGGCAGGGAATTAATGTGTCCACAAGGGAACGCAAAGGAGCTATACACATATCTACAGATACGCACATACACAACCACAAACACACACAACCAAACAAGCACACGCAATCTATGTTTCTCAAGGTATTTCGAGCAATAAAGCACCTGTAATTCTGAAATTGCAAAATGAATAGATTTAAAGTCATACTGTGAAACATTCCAGGCAATGCACTAATCTAAACGCAATTTCTTGGACCACTCATTTGTATTTGATATTATTTTTGGGCTATTTTTGGTTCTGCTACAAATAGGTTTCTACATGGGGCTCGAAACTGTGGAATAGTTCAGGTACTCCCACTTGTATGTAAATGGTTGATCTATTGCTGCTTTTGTTGAACTTCTGGGTCGTTGCTAAGCTGTGTTTTGCGCTGTACTTTTACAAGTCCAATGACAATAAAGTTGAATCTGATCTAATTTAATTTGGTCTCTCCCTCCCCTTCTTTCTCTTGCTGTCTCTCCCTCACTCTCTACCCCCTTCTCGTTCTAGTCTTTCTTTCTCTCTTCCTCTACTCTCTTTTCTCTCTCCCTCTAGTCTCTTTTCTTTCTCCCTCTAGTCTCTTTTCTCTCTCCCTCTAGTCTCTTTTCTCTCTCCCTCTACTCTCTTTTCTCTCTCCCTCTAGTCTCTTTTCTCTCTCCCACTAGTATCTTTTCTCTCTCCCTCTAGTCTCTTTCTCTCTCCCTCTAGTCTCATTCTCTCTCCCTCTAGTCTAATTCTCTCTCCCTCTAGTCTCTCTTCCTCAACCTCTGGTCTCACCCTCACTCTATCCTCCCCTCTCCATCTAGTCTTTCTTTCTCTCTCCCTCTAGTCTCTTTCTCTCTCCCTCTAGTCTCTCTCCCTCACCCTCTAGTCTCTCCCTCACTCTCTCTGCCCTCTCTTCTTCTAGTGTCTTTCTCTCTCCCTCTAGTGTTTTTCTCTCTAACTCTAGTCTATTTCTCTCTCCCTCTTGTCTCTTTTGTTTCTCCTCCTCAAGTTTGTTTTTCTCTCATTCTCTTGTCTCTGTTTCTCCCTGTAGTCTCTCTCCCTCACCCTCTAGTCTAATTCTCTCTCCCTCTAGTCTCTCTTCCTCAACCTCTGGTCTCACCCTCACTCTATCCTCCCCTCTCCATCTAGTCTTTCTTTCTCTCTCTCTCCCTCTTGTCCCTTTCTTTCTCCCTCTAGTTTCTTTTCTCTCTCCTTCTACTCTTTTTCTCTGTCCCTCTAGTCTTTTTCTCACTCCCTCTAGTTTCTCCCCACTCTCTCTGCCCTCTCTCCCTCTCGTGTCTTTCTCTCTAACTGTAGTCTCTTTC
>JACN01080675.1:0-17832 GCA_000787155.1 Scartelaos histophorus
AGTCCATTTTCTGTACTTTTAATGACTGTATATGCAGTTTTCGATTTTTTGACTTGACGCTAATGCTAAAATACACTTTCCTATTCTGTGTTGGAGAGAGATAGAGAGATATTCTGGACATGAGGTGGGAGCATCGTGGGAGGGTTATGCGTCTGTACATTTACATAAGCTGTGGGTGCTACAACAGAAACGGACTCGGTTTTTGCGTATGCCAATTGTCAGAAGATATCTCTGCTTTATAGTTTAATAATACAAATGTAATGAGGGCCCATTATTGCCTGTGCCTTTGAACCAGCACATGTTCCAATTCAAAAAATGTCACGTTGAGATTAAAATGTGTTTTGAAGGAAATATGCAGCTAAAAGGACCTGCGTCATAGAGAGATGCGAATTACACAAATGTAATAAAAGCAACTCAGTGTGAACACTTTGGACCGGCTCTGTCCTTGACTCAGTTAAAACGAATCAAACAGAGTGAAAGAGGAGACTACACCAGTGTGAGACTGTTAGGTAGAAATGTTAAAAAGGTTTTTCCGGGACACTAGCCCACTGTGATGGAGGGATGACACAAAAAGAGGAATTCTTTTCATCATGGATCTCCACAGTATCCTGAGTTTTAGCACTTTTTCTCAAGAAAGTGTAACGGAAACCTATTAATGGGAAATGTAGATAGGTATTTTAGATATGCTGACCACTCACTGGATACATTTACATTTGCGTGATCAATAAATAAAAATCTGATAACTATAATAATCTGAAAACCCAATAATTAGAACAGCTAGTTTTGTGTTTCTTTACATGCAAAAAAAATCTGATATTTACTGTGACATGTGCCAGTAAATATATCTTTGTTGTACCGTTGTATTTGAAAGAAAGAATACCATGAATTTTAAAATATTTTGTCTTTCATTTTTGTCTATCACTTTACTCCCACTGTGTTTTTAAACTCCATACACCTTCACTAAAATCATTTGGATGATTTCAGCCCCGGCATAGCATTTCTCTTCTAAACAAAAGGTAAAAGGTACCAGTGAAGATGAAAACTAACACTTCATAACATCACAAGGTGGAACAGAGCATTTTGAGCTTTGGAGATGCAGACAGACTAATAATAAAGGGTTACTCAATCATGTGAATGAAACAAAAAACAATTTCAGGTATGTTTTAGATGACATAACAACATTATAACCTGGCTTAAAGCTCATAAGTCAATTTTGTATAATTTTGGACCTTTAAAGTATAATGTATAGCAGAAGGTTAGATGTATTAAAATAGAGAATTTGAATGAATTTGTAATTAAATATTCACAAAACAGCATAAAAACGGATGGATGCATGTACAGTATTCTACTTTACATCCACTTGTTTGGTTGCACTGGCCAGTCTAAGAGGAAATAAACCATAACGACAAGAGCAAATGGAAATACAATCTAAGTCATCTCCCAGGGACAAAAATCCACACAGAGCTCTGATAAATAGGAGGTGGAATGTAGATGAACGGAAATATATGAAGAATCCATGTTTTATACAGAGAAAAATGAAATGAGAGAGATAAGAGGGGAAAAGAGGAACACAAAGGGATTTAGAATTTCCCCTGAAAATGAGCTCACGGTCCAGAGCACATGGAATGATCAGGATGTGTCTGTGAGGAGCTGTTCTGAGGAGTTATGGAGGAAAGAGGAGAGAGGGGAGAGGAAAGAGGTGAGGAGGGGAAGGAGGAGACATATTGTATAAATGAAATGTCTCTCTGGAGAAGCACAAGTGGAATTTAAGAGAAATGCCGCAGAAAAATGCAGAGAAAAGCAACACTTAAGGCCACATTATGCAAAATGGGCTGTTTCGAGCCTTTAAGCATGTTATAATGTTGTCATACATCATCATGAATATACCTAGAGTTGTATTTTGCGTCACAAGGCTCTCTCCCTCTAAGCACACAGAAAGTACAATTTTTTTAAATTTCCCAGTATTGTGTTGTCACAGGTAGGAATTTTGGGGTCTGCTGCAGTATTTTTAACTCCATAAATGATTACCAGACTTATAGTATAGATTTTAGTATAGTTTAGATAGAGTATAGTTTTTTTTTCTTTTTATATAACATATAGCTGACATATTAACACCAAATTAAACTATAGGACTACAGACAAGATGTACGCTTCCAATAAAATGCATTATTCACAAGGCAAAGGTTCACTGCACAACTTTTTTGGTGGAGGGTCTGTTACTTGTTTGTCTTCGTGGAAATTATTATGCGTTATTGTTTTGCCTAGAATGTTCCATCGTCTGATACTAAATATATTCATCAAACATTTCTTCATTAAGTGTGTTTCTATTGCTCAAAAACACAATAACCCTTCAATGAATAGGGGCGATTGAATGTAGCATAGTGCTGTAACCTGTGATAGATTTTATATGTTTAATCAATACTGTGGAACATTCTAGACAAAGCAATAACATTTCCATGGAGACAAGCAGGTGGCGGACCGTCCTTTTCAGATGTTACACGGTGCACCTTTAAGTTCTAAAACATGAAATGCCAAAGCAAAAGTACTGAAGAGCAGACAGCGTGTTAATCCTTCTGAGTGTAAATCCTGTAAACTGTGGAGGTCGGCATTGTGTAATGAGCAGAATTCTATATAAAATCCACAGCAGCAGTGCACAGTCTGACCTCGTACTCCTCCTTGAAGCCGTAGCCCTGGCCACACTTCATCTGTGTGATGTGTTGGAGGAGGTCAGCCACTCGAATGGCTGGAGGAATGTGACCAGACTGGAACTGACCTGCACAGACGGTACAGACACATGGAGAAAGATTAAACACAGAGCTCTATAAAGCAGACTGCAAGTTTCACATTAGATATTATATGAAATGTACTTGGTTTTGTGCAGTTTTTTCAGTTAGTTCTTTCTCTGTACACTGCACCTCATTATGTAGGCTACAATGCATCGCTAAAATAATAACAACTAATTATAGCGTACAGAGAGACAGGAGGTAGATGCAGTTAGAGACTGAGTGTATTATGTTTGGGTAAAACATTACTGAAGCTTGCAGACTCAATGTATTTTATATCATAGTTTAGCATTGAAGATTTTCAATACTTCATTGAAATTAATGATTCCAGTTCCAGCACAAATAAAGCATGGTTTAGCAATGCCATAAGTCGACGAGACAGAATAAGATCACAATAGTGTAATCAATTTGGATGTTAATGCAGATTTTTACACTGTTTACATTGTGATACCGGGACAATATATCAATGTGTTACCAAACAAGATCCCATTTTGGACTTAAAGAAACTGGAAAAAAAAGTGTAACGGACGTACCACTCTGGTAGGACAGCTCCACAGACTCACAGCCTGCATATGGAAAACTCTGGAGGGTCAGAGAGGGCTGGGACAGGGATGCCTGGCTGCTGTCTGAAACATCAGAAAGAAAAGTCATTAGTAAAAACCTGAGTAGTACTCTGTACTATGAACCCACGTATTAGTTTGCCTGACAAATGCAGAATAATATCTCTCTGTACTATTTATACAAATGGACATTGGTCTTTTTCCCACTCCATCCTTTGCACCTCGAGTCCGACCAAATGTGACCGTCCAGTGAGATCCAGTTTGTTTTTCAATGACGCATGAGAAATGGAGTTCATTGGTCATCTATCATTTACAAATACAATCAAAATGAATTCTCTCTCCTCAGATTAACACAGTTCAGTGCTTCTCTCACTGATTACTGAAATTGCTTAAATTTGCAATGTTTTTCAGTCCCCTGATATTTTTTATTTTCCTCATAAGCGGCCATATTTGTTTTTATGCAGACAGGACAGGCATGTCCCTGAGTGGCTAATCCACCTGTCAGTGACACCCATCTGAACTCAAGGAGATTTCAGACTCACATTTTCATAAAGTACTGAGGAAGAGTGCATTCTGAATCCCAGCCAATGTTTTTGTGAGTAGCTGTAGTCTTATTTGTGTGTACACTGTGTTTGTCTCTGGCCATCCAAGGTCAGATGCTCTAAGCCTGATGTGTCCCTTGGCTCCAGCCTGTCACTGATGAAGATGTTTCCATGCTAATGTACAGATTTATGGAGCCTGCTGTGAGCTGAGCTGTGCAGTCTGTGTGTGCTCAGTCCTTCATGTTTTGGCTGGGAGCCTTCAGTCTGACCTCCTCCTCACACGGGCTTTATTTAGTGACACTTAGAGAAGACTCAGCAGTTTGCAGCACCTGTAAGTCAAACTGATGGAGCCTGTTTATGCACCAACGGTTTTATATGGCAGCCAGTATTGTAGGAGAGACTTTAATACACTTATAATCCACTGAAGAAGATTTTATGTTCTCAGAGTGAGTGTTTGTTTTTGTCTTCTCCGGGTGGTGCAGTTGAGATAATTATCCAAGAAGGAGGGGATTTTCATTTGAATAATTGCATGCTTTACTGTTGTCTTATGCCAAATAAAACACAAAATTAAAGATATGAATCTGCCATATATTCATTAGTGCACACTGCTTTTCAGTAGCCTGAAGAGGCCAGTTTTCACATGAAGTCCTTTGACAGAAAAAAAGTTATTTAGAAAATCTTAATTACGCCACAGTTGCAAATGTTGGATATTTTAGTAAAACTTAAAGGTGCACTGTGTAACTTTTCTCATAACGAGTCTGACACCTGCTTGTCTCTATGGAGATGTTTTTCTTAAACATAATTAGAGGAGACACTCAAAGCCAAGTTACAGATCTGATCTAGGCAAGCTCACCCCCAGCAAGAATGAATGCTTTAACAGTACTTTTAGGTAGTATAACTGTATTAATAACTGTAACTGCATGAATTTTGATCTGTAAATTGATGTAATAAAATGCTTTACTCGATAATATTGGCTCAAAACTTAGAATATTTTACAAAGTTGTTCTCTGGTTACTTTAAATTAACAGTAACAAAACACATTTAATATTTTTTACTATATGCCATTTGTGTTTTAAGGAAATAAATAATATTTTCAGTCTGTGTCGTGGTATCGGTTGATATAGGGTTTCGATAAATACAGGAAAAGCTGTACAGATGCATCCTGAGCTTAGATACCAGTGATTTAGCTTCAGTCCCAGTAAGGTCGGACTGTACCCATCGACAAAGTGAAAAATGTCAGAAAATATGAGTCAGAGCCAATGTTGAGTGTCCAGTGGTGTCTGAAAAGTGCAGTACTCCGTCACACAGGGAAAAAAAACAAAATAAAAAGTCTCTCTCTCTTCTGTTCTCACCTTCACTTATCCACAGCTCCACATTATGACCAAACAAAATGGCTGCTATTATCTATAATCACTTAACTGTGGAGGGATAATACTATGCTGAACTAGATGGGGAGAGGTAATTGGCCTCCAGTAATAAGCGGGGGGGAAACCAGGGTGAAATTGACATAGAAAAGACAGAAATATAACAGAAAGTATTCAAGGCTTTTTCCTTATTGTATCTGTGAGAAGTGATTTACTTTACATAAGCTGGGCTGGAAAGGAAAAAAACATGGGGCATTCAAATACTAAGACTCAGTAAACTGGCTGAACTCAGTGGTGCATTTCTATTACCAGAGGTGGGTAGAGTACTGCATTTTTCGGACTATAAAGAGCATCTAAAATCATTAAATTTTCTCAAAAATTAACAGTGCGCCTTATAATCCAGTGCACCTTATGTGTGGACAATGACAGGAACTGACATATTATTTGATACTGCGCCTTATAATCTGGTGCACTTTATAGCCCGAAAAATACGGTAACCAAAAAGTACTTCAGAAATAGTATTAGTACAAAGTGGTGGTCCAAGAAATAGTAAATATCAGATTTATAATTTGGAAGGACAAAACATAATGCACAAAATCTGGTATTTTCAAAGGATAGACACAAAAACAAGACAATCATATCTGAAAGAGCTGTGTGAGAAACACAAATATTCAAATAATTTCAGTGAGGATTTATTTGGTTTATCAGTTGTTTGTTTTTAACCCAATCATCTTAATGCAAACAAATTTAAAAATGGTCCATATTATGATATCGTCACCTTCCTAAAATAATGGCCTAAGTCACTTTTTGCCTAAGTTTTACTCGGACAAATTTAAATTTTGGGGGGAGTTTATTGTGTTTCCTGAAAAACTTGAAAAAATGACTTGTGTGATTAATTTAGGAAGGTGTTGATATTTTCTAATCTAATTTCTAATTAAAACCACTCGCTCTGAGACTCTTAAGTGTTCAGAAGATCAAAGCGCTGCACTTTTAGTTTAAATACAAATCAAAACTTTGCTATTATTTGTGAAATGTGGTGCAATACTTCAGATTTTTAAAGCATAAAAGATTGGTAATTAAGGTTATAGGAAGTAGACTCACTATCGTTAATCTGCAACTTCACCTCGATCCATGCACTGTGTCAATATTTAATTTAACTGGATTAATAGCGTGGTTCTGTGGACTGGAGGTCATTATTTGCGGAGAACAATTCTGGACTGGGGGTCATTATTTGCGGAGAACAATTTCTATGGATAATGTAGATGAGATGCTGCACTTTAAATTTATCACATTATAAGAGGAGAGTAATAAAGTCGTTATTTTCGCAATTTCCTGAGTTTGTATCTTGCGTCTCTGTGTCTGTCACTCCTCTGTCCCTGACGCTCTGTTTTATCAGCTTTTACTGTGACGCTGCTGAAGTTTGGTGGTTACGATCTGACACTGACATCACATCAAGAAATTCCGCCAAAATCGGGCAAACTCTGCTGTAGTGTGTAGCAGCCCTGCATATTTAGGCTGTTCTTCTCTCAGTTGGAAAAACACTAGACCTTGTGATGTCTTACGGTAATACAAGAAGCGCTCCACTGTGCTTTTAAACTCCACATACATTCATTAGAGTAGCTGTGCACTGGGAACATAACCTTTGACCCCACTCTTTACTCTGGTCTGTGAGTGTCAGTGATGGCGCTGGGTCTCTGGTGCTGAGAGGCTCCAGCTCCGGCACAGACCCGTCCTTGTCCCTCTGAAAAGCTGACGTGACACAACCTTTAACACATCGAGTGGAGGAAATGGATTTTTACAGCTAAACGTGTTTGCTCATAAAACGCAGCTACGCTCTCCTGATCCGCTGGATTTACATCCCATCAAAGCTAACGCATGCTAACAGCTGTCCTAGCCTCTCTGCATTTCCGACACATAAACTTCCCAGAATCTGTATGAGTGTAAATAGACAAGTCATAATAACGAAATCTGAAACATAATATATAGCTACAGACAAATTATTATTTTGAAACTACTTGCCACTGTCACAAAGCAAAGTAAAACTATTTGTAGATAGAATTTTTTATAGAAAGTTGCATTAAAAGGCCTAAGCTGCAAAAAAAAAAACTGCGTAACTTTTAGTAGAGGATTCGCCACCTGTTTTTGTCCAAGGGGATGTTATTGCTTTGCCTCGACTGTTTCACCGTATAGATTAAATTGATCTATCACTGCACTACATTACAATTCAGATCTGTGGAGAGTCACGCTTATTCGCAGGAGAAATCATTGTATTTTTGAAACACCAGTGATGAATAATGCTAGACTGATATGTTTAATGTCATACCATGAACCGTTTCAGGCAAAAAAAACAAACAAACTAATAAATATCTCCGTGGCAGATAAAGTTACACATTGCAAAGAACTCTAAACACAATAAACATACATTGTTCCAGCTTTCATATATTGATGTTAAGTCGATATTGTCAAGGTGTAAACAGAAATATGCACAAGGACTTGTTGAAAACACCTGGACCGAAACCTCCTCTACATCACTGTCTTTGTAACTCTCATTTCTGTCTTTACTGAAGCTTCTGGGCATGAATACTGTTTCCACTAGGATTGTGCAATTAATGAAACTTGTGCAATTTCTTATATCAATTATCAGCTTGGGTAATTTTAATCGAAAGGTCTAGCCAAGTCAGTAAAAGCATTTTTTGAGAAGTTCAGCCTCTGGAGGCAGAAATTGGACCTATTTTTGTGTTAAATTGCACTGATTAAAATAGAATGGGAAATTTAGACTGATCAATATGAGGGGAAAAATATAGACCTTTTCTGTCATATTGCCCAGGCCTAGTTTCCATTCACTCACTGTTTTTTGTGCAGTGTTTTTCTTTGTAAATCACTTTAAACTTCCCAAACACAGGTATTTAAACAAGTAAGTATGTGAAGTGTGAGCAGTGGTATGATACAACAGAACATTTGTGTGATCAGTCTTGTATCTGTGCTCCGTACACTTTCCTGTGCTGATTAAAGCTTTAGAGTGTAACAGTGTAGAACAGATGGAGTTGAGTTTCAGATTTGTGACTCTGATTTATGAAAGAGCTCAAGCATCCAACCACATTCTGCCTCACTGTGTTTTAGAATATCTGTTTCGTACAAACCTCACATTTTACTTATCTATTTCATAAAATAATCTTATATTTTCTATATCTATTATATTATATCTATTTTTATCTATTCTATATCTATATCTATCTATCTTACCTATAATCTATCTATATTATATCTATTTTAGAGAATCCTCTGGTTTAAGAAAATCTGTTTAATAAATCATTTTATTTAGAATCTGTTTTCTAAAATCATGTTTCAGAATAAAAAATTTTTTTAAAAAATCCTGCATGTTTTTGTACTTAAGTGTTAAAATGTCATGTGGTGCGACCGTCCACCCTTAACTGCTGACTTTTAAACTTTTTCTTTCAACTTAAAATGACTCTAAATCTAATCAAATTTATTTTCTTTCTTTTTTGGCATATTTTCTGAAGTGTTTTTAGTCCCACATGAAATTTCAGCTTTCTTCAATAGATATTTCCTCCATAATATTCAACCAAATATTGTCAGAGGGTGTCCATTTCAGATATCAGGTTTTCATGGTGTCAAATATCATTATCATGTTCATATGACTCAGAACTTAGATTAACATCCCAACCATTTTTTAGAAAATAAAACAATTTTAAGGTTATTCTTGGCCACACCATATGACATATTTTAGACGTAGCCAATTCACGTACATGAAAAAAACACTAAAAATGCTTCATATAAATGTCGTACACATACATACATAAATCATGATAATAATAATTTGAATGTGTTTTAGAAAATCCATTTGAAAACATCACCATGAATTAAAACATGAATGTCCCTCAGACGTATTTTTGTCGACCCTCAGGCCTCATGCTTAATCGCCCTAATTGATCATATGCAGTACTTTTTATTGCAAATTAAAGTATTTCTTCCAGTATGACCTCAGTATAATCACATTTTATTGAGTTTTTGATGTAAATTTAATGTTCCAGGTCTTTTTAATGGCATGGTGGCTCTGTCAAACTTATATAAAATGCATCCATCTGGACGACTGGCTGCAGTGTCCACCGCTATATGTTTATACTTCCATATGTGCCTCTTAGTGAAAAGTTAGGACCCCCCTGTTTCATAGTATCTGAACTTTATTATATCATCATGTTTTTTTGTCTTTGTGCATCAGCAAACTGTCCACAGACTTTCACACACACTGCACTAAATCGAGCCTAAATATGTGACGCTGAAATGCACAGATTTTGTGTTGAATCCACATAAATAACTTAAAGATTTACCTCAGCAAATCCACCCGTATCCATTTTGTGTGCGCATTTTTATGCTTGCAGTGTAACAGAGCATCACTTCTCATTTAATGGTGTGTCTCTTAAAAAAGCAGAGAAAGTTCCTTCTGGGATTTGGATGTAATGAAGAAAGAAATGTATAAAAACTGTCTTTGAATATTTTGTAAATGAGTTGTCAAATGAAAATCGCACATACAAGTCTTACCAATAGAGGTGGTGGCTGGAACAGGCTCTTTGGACACTGCAGCAGAAAAAGAGAAACAAAAAAATATTGTTTTTAAAGGCGTTTCTTGATTAAATTACAGATTTTATTCGAGAACATTGTATTTATACCTGAGTAGTATGAGTTGATGAGGGACTTGCTTTGCAGAGTCTTATTTCCTTGGACGGAGAAGCTGCAGGACGAGGGAGAGGCTGTGGAGAAGAGACAGGAGTTAAAGCTGCACTATGTAACTTTTAAAATGTAATGCTTGTCTCCATAAAGAGATGCATGTTTCTTTCTACTAAACTTATCTCCCTTGCATTTGTTCAGTTAAAGGTGTTTTATAGCTCAAAAAAAGGCTGAATTCTTACATGTTCAGGCTTGCTTTTCCATAGATCTGACCATTCACCTGTTTCCATTGTGATTACTCCGAAGCTTATTTCTATACTGTGTGATAATCAAGGCCGAACAGTAATATCTCCATGGAGACAAGTTACATGATGCATCTTTAAAGGTGCACTGAGTAACTTTTCAAGAGGATACGATTGTCTTCAGCTTTTTTTTTAAATTGTTTTACCTAAAATGCTCTAAAATGTTACTTTAAACTTATATGTGCACAGAGATAATTTTTTGTGCAATAAAAACATCAGTGATTAAATAATGACATATGACAGACAGGGAACAGGAGCACATGTGGTAACAAGAGGACAAAAAAGAAATAGGTCAATAAATCTATGCACAAAACTCACACTAACTCATAAGAGGCCAGTTAAAGTGAAAGTGTCCACAGACTAATCCATAGTCCATATTCAACTGAAGGTACAATCCAATAACACTAATGCTCCGCTGAAAGGACCAGAATAAAAGTGCTTCAGGCCCAATAAATGAGCACTTAAAAATGACACATTCACAATACAGTCAATATAGAGTATGTGGCTCCTGTTATGGGACTGACGGAGGGTTGAGCTAACAAAGAATGACAAACGGACAAGTATAGATTGAGTACAACCGTGTAAAATGTGTTGATTGTGCCAATTTACACAAGAGTACTGTATCCCACTAAGCCATCCACTAAGGGCTGCACGATTATGAAAAAAGAAGCAAATTTTGTAAGAGCAGTTGTTTAAAAGTCGTATATGTGAAACTGAGTTGACTCTTGTGAGCTTTAAGTCATGTTATTCAGGGTTCTTTTTTTACTGACTTTTTCATGACCTAAAGTGAATTCTCCATGACTTTCCAATACCGTATACATGTGTAGAATTTTGCTTTTTACTCTTAAAAAGGAAATGTTAACCCTTTCCACTCACTTTATGATATGTGGTACATTTTTTTAACAAAATACTGTCAATGAATTTATTGTCGTCTTTTTTCAACAAAAGACTTTATTGTGAACATTTGATATCAGAAATAATCAGCCTAATGATAACTTAACAGAACGCTGTAGTTGCATGAGAAAAATTCAATAAGTTTTTCAAAACTTTCATTGAATTAACAAAATTACATGATGCCATTTTCCTATTTTCCCGGCCTGGAGTTACAAGTAAACAGCTTTTAAACAACCTTTTACCTTTTGTTACTGGCAATACCAGGTCTGAAATAATCCAGATGATTCTAGAGAAGGTGTGTGGAGTTTAAAAAGACAGTGAACAACTTCCTGCGTTATCATATGACTTCACAAAGTGCAAAAGTTTTTGTTTTGTTTTTTCAGCTGGAGAGAAGAACTCACTGTAAATATATAGGATTTGTGTGTTAAACAATGAAACAAAACACTGCAGGTATGTTTGTGATGAAGAAACATTATAACATCATAGTGTAATATGGGCCCTTTAAACAACTCCAGGAGGATTAACATAGAGAAGACTGATATATGAGCTGTCAAACTAATATACAAATCGATGAATTTCAGACCACGTTTGTAGAGGTCCACAAGTACATTCTTCTATTAAAAATACAGGATATTTGTTCTATTATCTAAATGACTGTAGCCTTTGTGATTTGCTCAGTTCAATACATTATAACTCGATTTACTCCCAAAGTCCAATTTAATCATCAGAAATGGAAAAATGCAATAATAATAAATGGCTTAAAGTAGATAATATCTCTATTCTGACATTTTTTTCTGCACAGCCACATTTGAAGTTCCCATTAATCATCAAACTCCATCTGTTTCCCATCAGAAGCTTCTAAACCAGGTGTCTGATTTATGGTGGTTGTAAATGCACTTCCTTTTCCAGTGTTGGACGGCTCTTCTCCTCCACACTGTACACCGAAGGCTCCAGGACGAGTCTCAGAGCCCCACAGACCTCCTCAGGCCATTTCTGACAGTGACATATGAAACCGGAGCCGAATCTGTTCAATCGAAGTAGTTATCACAGCTGCGCACATATTTACCCCCGCAGACCCTCTCCCCATCACTCACTCACGGGACCGGACTCGTGGAAGGATGACAATTACAGACGGGTTCAATTTATCATTCTGGTAAAGGTGCACTCTGTAACTTTTCCTGTGGAGGGTCTGCCATGTTATTATTTTGCCAACTATGTTCCAAAGCAGGGCAAACATATCTTGTGTTTACGCAATTACATTTGCTTTTATTTCTCAAAACTACCTCAGAATATGCATTATGTTAAATAGGTTAAATAGGTGGCAAAAAGGGAAAACGCTAAAGGCTTAAACTAAGGGAAGTGGGGCTGTAAATAGGTACAATTTTCCCCAGTACAGATGTATTGTAAAAGCAGCTCTTAGGACTGTATGTTAGATTCTACTCTGGCCTCTGGAAGTTGTGAAAAACGATTATAAACTTGGTCAAAATGTGTTAGAATAACAGTGTAAAAGTAACTAGTTGTTTTTAATGTTTTTATGACAGGTACAGCGCCTTATAGTTATATTAGTTAGTTATATTATTATGAGAAATATAATAATAACTCTCACTTTCAACAGACTTTACAGAACCATCTAAAACAGCTAAAATCATTATTCATTCCATGTGGTAAGCTACAGCTGCCCTTAGACTTACAGAAAAAGGGGTGCTAGGTGAATGCGTGTCTTGCCTAAGGATGCAATAGAACAGAACTGGTCCAAAAGGGAATCTAACCTCCAACCTTTATGCTGGTGTTCTAAACACTGAGCCTCATTTGCCCACTGACCACAAAATACTGAAAACTCCTCTTCTCTTCAGGCAAATGGCAGCTGCATGTTAAACTGTCTCATAATAAACTGTCATATACACAGTGGAGTGTGTGGAGGTCTGTGCGGATCCAATAACAAAGGTTATTTCTTTGGGAGAGTCTGCACAATATTATGGCTCCCACGTTGTGTCAGCGTTTTTCCCTCTCATTAGAAATGAGGCAGGGCTGTGACTGAAACTCAAGAGACTATGGGACACGCTGTCTATAAGCGAGTTTGATTGAAGGAAGATATAAGGAATAATACTGTTTTTAAGCAGAAAAGTGTGGCGATAAACACTTCCTGCTGCTGTTCCCATATGTTTGTTGTTCTATAAAATCAGCAGGACTCTGGTTCAAAGCCTCCAACACAAACTGCAGTATTTCTGTTTCAGTTCTTAGTCTCTCTCTGCTGGGTGACGGTCCAGTGCTTCATATACAGTACAGCACAGTCCACCTGCACTCTGTGAAAGTGGTCTCTTTGTGCTGCATTGTTGCGTCCTCCCTCAGTGTGTCTGGGGTAATTAGACAGGTCTCTCAGAAGGGCATTTTCCTCTTGAAAATGTCAGCCTGCCCTTTTGGGAGCTTGGCCGCTGAGAGCCAGGGCTGCTCCAGAGGGACTGAGGAAGGAGCAGAACACAGGAGCCCTGAGCTCTGCTCTGGACACGCTGCTCTGGTCCTGCACTAAAGCTCTCAGCACACACTCTTCACTCACT
Organism: Scartelaos histophorus; assembly: GCA_000787155.1. Lineage (NCBI taxonomy): Eukaryota > Metazoa > Chordata > Actinopteri > Gobiiformes > Gobiidae > Scartelaos > Scartelaos histophorus. The sequence goes on from JACN01080675.1 coordinate 13,687, forward strand.
TTACACTGGCTCAGCTCAGCTCTGACATTTACAGGCTTTTAAGAGTGATCATCTGCAATTCATGGGAAGGCATTAGTCAAAGAGCCTTTTGCCACACATGTAAGTATGCAAGATCTTATTGTAACATCATCTCTTATTTTTCATTAGAATGTCTAAAGAGTCCAAAAGTTGTGCAGTTTAAAGGGCCCATATGACGCTATTTTCTATTCTAATTTATGTTGTTGTTTTCTCATGTGTGAATTTCATTTTCACGCATGTTGAACACACAAACCCTGCATATTTAGATTGAGTTCTTCTCTCTGTTCCACCTTGTGATGTCATGTGATAATACAGGAATACAGGAAGTGCTCAACTGTGTTTTTAAACTTCATTCACCTTCACTAGGATAATGTGGACAATTTCAAAGCTGGAATTGTCAGTCAGTGAGATTGACAGGCGGATCGGTGCAGCGTCGGCAGTGATGCGGTCGCTGTATCGGACCGTCGTGGTGAAGAGGGAGCTGAGCTGAAAGGCAAAGCTCTCGATTTACCGGTCAGTCTACGTTCCTACTCTCACCTATGGTCATGAGCTCTGGGTAGTGACCGAAAGGACGAGATCGCGGATACAAGCGGTCGAAATGAGTTTGGTGGCTGGGCGCTCCCTTAGAGATAGGGTGAGGAGCTCAGTCACGCGGGAGGAGCTCGGAGTAGAGCCGCTGCTCCTCCACGTCGAGAGGAGTCAGCTGAGTCGGGCATCTGGTCCGGATGCCTCCTGGGCGCCTCCCTCGGGAGGTGTTCCGGGCATGTCCCACCGGGAGGAGGCCCCGGGGAAGACCCAGGACACGCTGGAGGGACTATGTCTCCCGGCTGGCCTGGGAACGCCTCGGGGTTCCCCCGGAGGAGCTGGAGGACGTGTCCGGGGTGAAGGAAGTCTGGGAGTCCCTGCTTAGACTGCTGCCCCCGCGACCCGGCCCCGGATAAGCGGAAGAAGATGGATGGATGGATGGATGGATGAATTGTCAGTCTCTGCTGAACTAAAAGTAAGAGGTAGCTCTTAACTTGAAAACTACAACTTCATGACATCGCAAATACATGGGGGATTTTGAGCTTTGGAGATGTAGACAGACTAATAATAAAGGATCAAACATGTGTGAATGAAACAAAACACAATTCCAGGTTTGTTTTCAGGGAGGTAACACCATTATAACACAGCTTAAAGCTCACAAAATTAAGTTTTCTGGACCTTTGTGTTTAAGGTGCTGTACCTGATTTAGAAAACTTGGAGAAAAAAAGAAGTGGTTAATTTTAAACAGTAGCATCCCATAGTTTTTCCTCAAACCATATTCACTCCATAAATTTATAAGCACTTTTCACAACTTTCAGAGTGGAAGTGGAAGTGCAAAAAGATCACTAGCATGCTAACAATGCACTTGGTGGTTGATGGGTAAAACATCAGAGGATAAAATCACATGTCACATAGCTTTTTGTGCTTACCAAACCCGTTGAGTTCCTGGTTGGAGGTGGAGAAGGGGTCGTCCTTGTGCAGCGTACTGACTTTTGTGGTGCTTTTGTCGGCTGTGGTCACTGGACCCATCTCCCTCTGCTGTGTGGAGCTGCTGGCCGTCTCCTTCTGCTTCTTCGCCAACTTCCTACAAACAAAGAGAAATGGAGAAATAAATATAAATAAACCAACAGACTGAGAAATGTGCACATGAGACTGAAAATGTCTTCACCGTCCACACATACATGCACACACTCAAACACAAAGAACTTAATGTATCATTTTTGGGGTGGAAAAAAAAACAAAACTTTAGTGCCGGAATTGGGCTATAACTGGAACAGAGCACATATCATTTGGTGCATTTGAAATCATTTTTACTGTTGCCAAGCAGTTTGCTCCTATATAAATGTTCCCAGATTGTTGAGATGTTGCAACTTCCATCTGTTCATCGAACTGAAGCGGCTATTTCCAGTTGTACTTGAACTTTTTGAACAGCCAAGCCAATACAATCTGGTATTATATGCAGAATCCCAAATACTGTGAGCCATAAATTCCTCATAAATTGATGTTATTTTGTTCATATGCTTAAATGAAAATAGTAACACAAAGAATTAAAACTACAGGGTCCTGATCACATTCCTCTTCACCCTTTATCCAAAAAACTTCCAACATCAAAAGAACATGTATCCAAGAAGGATTTTTAACGCTAACATCTGCAAGTTATTTTGAAGTTTTTCATCAGTAGATATCAGATGCGAAACTTGATCCCTCAACTGACCTTATCACACTATCACTGCAGTAACGTAGATTGCCTCTAGTGGTGATATATGAGAATGCAACAGGGGTTGGTGAACAAATCTTATCTTAAAACTTATGGTAGCTTTAAAAAAATGCTGCTAAAAAAATCAAGACTAAACTACTCTCATTGGACTTTCAGATATGTAAACTCCTTAAAACTGTATAACATGAAATATCGACCATAGATCAAAATGGCAGAAATATAATTTGGGTCTGAAATGGTCAAGGTGTAACATAATGTAAGTATTAAGAGGAGGAACCTTATGGGATTTTCGGAGCGGTTTCATATTGCAGACAGAACAGCCCCTTCCACTCAAACACTTGGCCAATTTAGTCTCTCCTGTGGGTCGGAGACGTACTTACAGAAAATCTATACAGTCTGATGGAGAGCTGTCCCTGCAGAGCCTCTGAGCATACAAACTGAACGCAGAAAAACCACTTCAAATAATGTGATCCTGAGTGCACCGAGATGTAAAGGATGTTTCAATCAACACCGTTTTGTAACAATTTCGACTTTTGTTTTCCGTGATCCATGCTAAAAGAGCTATTTTATTACAGCCGGATATTGAACTGCCTCGAAAAGAAATGGAAAAATAAAAATGTTTGTATAGAAAAGCAACCCATTTATAATTTGGAAAGACTTTTCTTCTCTGTTATTGTTATTTTTAACCCTGTCCTTTCTTTGAAAACAGTGCTTTGTGTTGTGTTTTCTAAGCAGTAACTACTAAAAAAAACTACCACTTCGTGACATCACAAGGAGGATGGAGATGTAGGCAGACTAAGAGTAAAGGGTTACTCAAAGTAATTTTTCTGTAATACACAAAAATTCATAGTGTCTGTAAATGGCCTCGGATGCAGCACTCCAAACAGCTAAACGTGGACACAGAAAAACTTCACAGACCGCAGATGACTTTGGTGAAATTTACTAGTTCCAACCATATTTTTGTGAAACTGCAACAATAAACACACTCAGAAATGGCTCAATATCAGTGCCAGATAATGTTTATGACCAATAAAGACAGTTACAGTCAGGGAATTCAAGTTAACAAAAGTTAGCATAACGATTAGCAATGGAAATTAGCATATGAACAGCGAACTCATTTGCATAACAATAGCGTAACCAAAACGTGCTAACTCATACATTTCAATCATAAAAGTGAGTATTACAGGTCAATAATTATATTTTAGTATGTAATACTTACAGGCGATGCTTAAACAAACACCAAAAATAGAAACACCAGAACAGAAGAGCGGCCATTTTGAAGTGAACAACTACTTCCTGTCTAACGTTCTTCTTCTACTATTAGTAGAAGAAGAACGTAATATACAAAAATTCATAGTGTCTGTAAATGGCCTCAAATGCAGCACTCTAAACAGCTAAACATGGACCCAGAACTTCACAGACCGCAGATGACTTTGGTGAAATTGACTAGTTCCAACCATATTTTTGTGAAACTGCAACAATAAACACACTCAGAAATGGCTCAATATCAGTGCCAGATAATGTTTATGACCAATAAAGACAGTTACAGTCAGGGAATTCAAGTTAACAAAAGTTAGCATAACGATTATTAATGGAAATTAGCATATGAACAGCGAACTCATTTGCATAACAATAGCGTAACCAAAACGTGCTAACTCATACATTTCAATCATAAAAGTGAGTATTACAGGTCAATAATTATATTTTAGTATGTAATACTTACAGGCGATGCTTAAAAAAACACCACAAATAGAAACACCAGAACAGAAGAGCGGCCATTTTGAAGTGACCAACTACTTCCTGTCTAACGTTCTTCTTCTACTATTAGTACCAAAGAGTGAATTGAAGCCGCCACTAGATTATTAATTATTATCATTATTATTATT